>JXOV01007552.1:0-10679 GCA_001014945.1 Clogmia albipunctata | reverse complement strand
GTTAATCGATAATTAATAATAAAACTGTTCACAGCGGTTTTTTTTTCAAATTGTGAAACAACTCACAACGAAATTTTCATATTAAAATATTTAAATAATAAATTTGGTTATGACAACAATATGTAATTTCATTAAATTGGTGACTAATTTGCATGAAAATTTTGAAATATTACCGAACGTCGTGCCTTAAAGTAAATCGTTACAGTACCAATTTGCGTTATAAAGAGGCTACTTCTCGATACGGAATTACACAAAGTACATTTTTCTCGGAAACGATGAAAAATTTGCCTAACGGCAAGTATTTCACACTCATTTTCTCGTTAAATAAACTCATTTTACACCCTTGTATCAAAATAATGTCCGCTTGTGTGGTCTAGTGGTTAGTACCCTTGACTGCCTCCTGGAGGTCGTGGGATCAAATCCCAGGCGGACATTTTTCAGCGCGAAAAAAGTTTCCCCATTTGCGTATACCAATAACATTGCAAAATAATATTCATAGCGAATTATAAATTAGTAATGGCGCAAAGAAATAAATAAAATGGGCGGATTGACTGGATCCGTTTACAACTGGTCTAGGTACTGTTAATTGACTACTAATACACTGAACACAAATAGTCATGGAAAGTCTAACACCCGTTGGTTGAGGTTGAGATTATCCCCAGTTCCATAAAGGAATGTTGTGGGAAATATTATTATCAAAATAACAATTACGTTTCATTGATTTGATAATTTTCAGATATTCTTTCAACGCAGATATTAAAAAGTAAGTACAGTGAAAGCTTTTTATTCGCGGAAGTTACATGGTGTTTTATATGAGAATAAGTTACAAGTTGACAGCAAACCCTTACAAATAACTAGTATAAAATTCGAATTTTATTAATTATATTTCACCATGATCTGAAAATTAATGAAATAGTTTTAAAAATGTTGGTTTATTCAATTTTAAACTTAATGACTAAAAAGTTATATAATTTACATTAAAAATGTAAATATTTTAAAAATAATTTTTAAATTATAACTTCTATACAAGGGTGCTCACTGTAATCAATTTAAAATATATCCTATTGATGTTATTTGTATTCCAGTATTCCACAAATTCCCATTTTGATTTAATTTCAAGTATTCTATTATATAAAATAATAAATCCAATATGAAACATAAAATATAACAAAATAATCACCTCTTCGATGTATTCTTCGGATTCCCCTCGTTCCTTCATCGCTTCCGTGATGCTCTCCAATCTTTGGGACTTGTCAATGAGTCGTTGATTTTGAGAGGCGTCAAAGTTGGCTCTAGTTATGCTATTGAACAGAGATTTGTAACACATTTCGACCAGCATGTAGACCAGCTGCACCTGATCGACGAAGAACATGAAGAAGCTCTTTGCTGGGCCAGTTCCTCCCCCTCCTGGCTTCTTGATCACTGCCATTTGGATGAAATTCTCGGAAAGGAGTCTATAGGTGACGTGTTTCGCCTCCTTGGACGGGACCATTACCTCCTTCTGGATGTCATCCTGTTCAATGTACTTTTTCAGGCGAATCACTCTGAAAATCCTCAGCGCCTTTGCCCCAAACTTCTCCTGGACCACGTTTTCAATGCAGAACCAAGCCAACTGCTCAAAAGCCTTGCTTTGCTGGAGAATGTATTGCCCAGTGCCCACGTCATTCGATTTGGCTAGGATTTGGAGAGAATCTGACTCAATCACCTGAACGTATTGATCGATGAAGCGAGTTAAAGACTGGTTTTTGCTGTTCTTTTCACAGGCAGTCTTGATTTCGTAAAAGGTAATAGGGTTTGAGGTTGCTTGCCATGGGTCTGTCTTACAATACATCAGCTGGAGGAGGTATTTCAGACATTCCCCAGCATTGGAATCGATTCTTCTTTCAATCGTCGAAACCAGGATTGAATCTCTGAAATCCTGGTGAAATCTCTCGAAATTTATCTGCCAATAGATTGAGGAGTCTTTATACTTTTGAAAGGGCTGTCCCTCGAAGGCAGAGATTAGTTGTTTGATGTCTATTTCAGGAGGAGTGTAAAGAGTGGCCAAATCTCGAATTAAATTCGGAACTAAGACACTTGTATTATTATCGTTTGTCAATTCTCTAGGTACTTCTGCTCTGATTAAGTAGTTCTTCTCAATCAACTCCAGCACTTTGTCCCTGTGCTCCACGACAGCCTTTTTGTCCTTATCTTCAGAATTCGCAACGGATTTTAAAATTAAATTCGAGGCTGTATCAGAGCCCACGCGGAGTAGCTCTTCCACAATAAGAGCAGCCACATGTCCAAACTTCGACTGTATGTGGTAGACAAACCGGGGATATCTTAGAATCAGGAGAACATTGTCCGTTAACAAACTGTAATCAGCAACAGTCTCGTTCACTTTGGAAGGCTTGTAACTAGCTAACCGGAACTTAATCAACACCGCTAATGCATTACAGACCTGAAATATAAGATATATTTTAGAAAACAATAGAAAATTTCATGGGGTTCATTCAGAATACCTCAGTTTTGGTCAAAGTCGTGGACTTGACCAAAGTAATTAAATTCTTGGATATCGCCGCAAATAAGTCATGACCCACTATTTTGACCTTCTCCCCGAAGTGTTGTTCTAATATAGCAGCGCACAGGTGGCCGAGTTGGACGGACATTTTAAAACTTTTAGAGAATTTTTAACTTTTTTCAAATTTTGAGTTTCGCACATGTAAACAACAAATCTGACACAACATATGACAACAAATCCATCTGTTGCCCATTTGTAAGAAAGAGACCATCCGAGTTTTTTTCCTTTTCTCTCAGAAAAACCGTATTAATTGATAATTTTCACTGGATTCCATTGATAATTTTATAACAAATTCAATTCCCTATAATTAAAGCGAGAAAACCATGCAAAAGAAAGAGAAGCCAGAGTACACTGTTATTAAAATAAATAATAATGTTGTTCAGAATTCTTCAAATTCAACATTCTTTTTCATTTTAAATTGAGTTTTGAACCGGAAAGAAGTTTTGTCTCTCTGGTCAAACTAAAAACAAAGTAAAATGGCCGTTCAGCTATCAAATTTTATTGAATAACAACACTGCTCAGAGTAGAAGAATTACATCAAATCCCTGGTAAGTTGGAATCCATTGAGAAAACCCATCTTCTGTGCATTTGGACGTGCAAGTGACTGATATTTGTTTCGTCTGATAACACAGATAGAGTATTGTGAACGAATTTACCGTGTTGGGACGCCTCACAATGCGTCAGCAACTCCGTGTTCTTCCGACAGACCAAAATACCGAAAGAAAACCCTCTTTTCTGTGTTCCACGTGGCTAATTTGAATCTATAAATTAGTATGCAGTACAACCGCAGATAAATCAAAGCGGAGACTCGTATTGGACAGCCCCAAATGCTGTTCAATTCCATTAGTCTCCCACATTTTATGAATTTATATCTTTTTAGGAATAAATGATGAATGAACATGGAATGATTTTTAGGTTAGAAGCACAGCAACAGGTAATGTATGGCAGCAAAGCAAATCCCATTTTTTCCATCTTGTGGTTTTCTTTTAAAAAGTCTATTCAAAACTTTCAACAATATATGAATTTTTAAATACTGTTCTAAATTGTCTAATTTTTGCCAGAAACTATTTCCAAAAGATTGTTTTGTTTGGGTTTCCAGTCAGACCACAAGGTATTTGTCTAATCACCAAATTCAATTTTATAGGTTCTGTTTCCCCACCCTTTGTGATACGAAAATGACAAATTGATCATCAATTTAAAATTATTTCAATTTCTTCCACCGAAGTTTGCAAATACAGTCTGCCAATAAAGAATTCGACCTTTTCAGAAGCATTTTTTACAAATATTCCATAAAAAATAAATACATAATAATCTTCCACCCTCTGAAATGCTTTAAAATATGAATGATTTAAATTCCTTCATTAAAATGAAAGAATGAATACAATTTGTTATTTTTTATTGAAGTTTTCAAATAATATTCACCGTCAAACTTCAAAGCAAAATTTTAAACTTGTACTTCAGTTACTTGTATACAAAATATTGAATCTAAAGAGGATTTTTAATTAAATCATCGGCGCTTACTGGGCGTACTTTAAGATGTTAAAATGCTGAATTTACAAAACTTTTTAAAGATTTGAAATAATGTTAATATTGTTGATTAACTGTCTGAAGACAATTTGAAAACGGTCCAGAAAAAATAATTAAATTGTCTTAGGAAATAGTGTTTTATTTTGTTTCAAATTCAAACCTTTTTAATGGTTGAATACTTTTTTGTTTGACTGTACTTCAGTCACTATGCTTAATATAGGAATTGAAATCGTTGTTTTTAAATAAGTTCGATTCCATGTTAACAATGAACCATTGTCTATAAAAAGCTCGAATTGTAAATATCTTCTGTATTTAGAATTTATGGACAAATTTACATAGTTTAATGTTGTTTTTGATAATTTGGTCAATTCCAAGTGACACAAGGAAAAAGGTTTTCTTTCTAGTAAAGTTAAAAAGGAAATGAATTTGGTTAAAAGCCAAAATTCCTTATTGGTCACTCAGTTATTGGCCAGTTGCTTTCTTAGAAAATCCTTTTCATTTGACCTAAAAATAGAAATTGCAAACATTACCTGTTGCTTCTAACCTAAAAAACATTCCATTGTCATTCATCATTTTTTCCTAAAAAGAAGATATTAAATTCAATAAATGTGGGAGACTAATGGAATTGAACAGCATTTGGGGCTGTCCAATACGAGAGTCTCCGCTTTGATTTATCTGCGGTTGTACTGCATACTAATTTATAGATTCAAATTAGCCACGTGGAACACAGAAAAGAGGGTTTTCTTTCGGTATTTTGGTCTGTTGGAAGAACACGGAGTTGCTGACGCATTGTGAGGCGTCCCAACACGGTAAATTCGTTCACAATACTCTATCTGTGTTATCAGACGAAACAAATATCAGTCACTTGCACGTCCAAATGCACAGAAGATGGGTTTTTCTCAATTGATTCCAACTTACCAGAGGTTTGATGATATTCTTCTTTGAGCAGTGTTGTTATTCAATAAATAACTGAACGGCCATTTTACTTTGTTTTTAGTTTGACCAGAGAGACAAAACTTCTTTTCGATTCAAAATTCAATTTAAAATGAAAGAAGAAAATGAAGAAAACATGTGGAATTTGGAGAATTCTGAACAACATTATTATTAATTGCCAATAACAGTGTACTCTATTGTTTCTCTTTCTTTTGCATGGTTTTCTCGCTTTAATTATAGCAACGAGACGTTCGTCTCGAAATGGGAGCAATAATTTAAATACATTATAAAAGAAGCTGATTATTACTAATTACAAAGATTTTTATCAATAAGAGTACTTGAGAGCACTTATTATGAGGAAAATAAATTATTAAAATTATTTAATTCGGTATTTTCTAGAAGACATATTTTATAGTTATTTGAATTATTGGCAAAACTAAACAAGTTTATTTTTTAAGCTCAATCTTTTAGACTGGGCAATATTTTAATAAATTATATATTTTTCAGATAACTTTATTTTAGTCTGTGTTGTACCCCATTCGTCAATGCTAATCTAAAGCCATCCCAAAATTTGCATTAATAGTAAATTTTAAAATTTTGAAAAATTATCAAACTTGTTAATTTATTATCGGAGGTGGTTTTACCCGATGCTAATCCGTGGATAACCTAAGGAGCTCACGTTCAAGATATCTACCCTCAAAGGAGTGGCAGTCCCCAGGGCTGTAGATATCCTTTACGGATCTAAAATGTCTTAAGATCTCCACCTTTCAGCACAAAACAAAAATCGATTTGAGTTTCGCATTAGGGAAAATATGAATTTTTATTTCATTAGGGAAAAAAAGACTTAAATTTACGAATAAATTTGTTTCAAAGTCAAAATTTCGGCACCATTGTGAGGAAAAACCTATACAATTTTTAATACGGTCAAATAGTACTCGAAAAATCAAATAGAGAATTTTTGATTAGTTTTACGTGAATTTTTTAGGAAAGAGCAAAAAAGTTATGTCCTGCTCGGGTGTAAAATCCGTTTTTTAATTCCCCAACGATGAAAAACTCGTCTAATGGCTCGTATTTCACACTTGTGTCCTCGTTAAAAATGGTTCATTTTACACTCTTGTAGTACAAATAACTTATTTATTATAATTTCTTACAATTCGTGATTTCACTTGTACTGAACTTTACAGTATGGGGACATGTTATTAAAAATTATTCAAGTAATCGTATTTATGACCAACCTTTTCCATAATTTTTACTGTAGAGCCAACAATTATGTATATATCAGACTGGTTTAAGTTATGTATTAATTATGAAAAGAATATTAAAAATATAAGGATAGTAATATTATATTATCTCAATGTACTCTTATAAAAAGATCTTGGGATTTAGGGAATAAAAGATCAAGTTTTATATTAATCTCTCACAAGATAAAAGTTTTAGTGTTTAAATTTTAGGAACTTACAAAAGTATCCTTTAAATTACGACTTTGACTAGATTAAAAACAAAAACTCGCAAGGTCAATTTTTTTTATAACATAATTGTTATTTATACAACTAGGTCGATAAGATAAGGTGTATTTTAACACTAGGACCCTTTACAGTCACGAGTGTAGCGGGTATTTTAAATTGACCCATATGTTTAAAACTGTCTATAGACGTGTTTTATAACATTTTTTATGTATTTTTAAATAAACCAACACAAAAAAAATTTAAATTCAATTTTCAAGTTTATTTTTCTATCTCAAATTTTTTAGTTTCGTTTCTTCATTCCACGAGAAATATCATATTTCTGTTCTGTTTAAATAGTTGTTTCGATATAAATATAACCGTTCCATTCAAATTAAAATGTTTCTTTAAAGTCAAACCTTCCGTTTTACACTAATCCAATTCAGAACGGAACCGATTTTTATATGAATTTAACTACTTTTTTAGAAATCGTTCACGGAGGACACACTTTAATGTAACAAAAAGGACTAGTGCTTTAAAAAATTCTGTAAAGTACTTATGCTATAAAATGACTTTGACAGAAGAAATATTAGTACCGTAATATCGATTTTTTTTTGTAATGCATAAAAGTTTATTTATAATTCTATAGTTTATTTTAATTCCCAATTTGTTTATTTTTACAAATACTTTTACATAAAATATACAACTAGTAAAACTACCTTAACACAAAAACTGAGACAATTTCTAAAATTAAATTTGGATACCACAAGTTTTTTTCTTAATAACATTATTATTTGGATCGACTTCATCAAATTCTAAGGGAAGATTGTCTTGGTTCTCCTGTTCATCTTCCTCTCGTTCATTAATTGGAAGTTCTGCTGAGGCCAGAGCATAACCTTCGCTTGGCAGAGTTTTCGGTTGTGGGTCGAATAGGGAAGTATAAGTGGGATTCATGGGGTGTTTCCAAATATTGAACAAGGTTTTAAATGCCTTTCGTCCTTCCTCTGAACCATATCTTTTGTGAGAACCATCTCCTGTTCTCAAAGTTCGATTCTTAACCATATTTGAGGAGGCTTCCTTTCGATCCCAAACCAGCCCGAAATTCGCCAATAAATCAATGAAGAATCCTGTTAGGTTTAATGGTGTACCCAACTCGGATGCTCTGTAGTCCCAGGGAAAGGCGTGATGGTAGTTGTGCCAGCCTTCACCGCAAGCCAAGAGGGAAAGGAACATATTTTCTACTGGAAGCATAGTTCTAAAGAAAATTCAATAATTAAATTTTTGCAAATTTTAAAATATTTGACAAACTTACTTATCGTAAGGACGAGTGCCATAAAGATGAGCTGCACTATTGACCAGCCAGGTAGCATTCAAATTGATGATAGTTCTCGCAAAATAAGCCGTGAAGAGAGCTATAACAGGATCCTCTTTCCAGCACACGATTGGAACCGCTGTTGGCAAGATGATTGCAAAAATTGCGTATAAAACTTTGTAGTATCTGAAAAAAGGAAAATTGTTTTTATACATTTGGGAAACTTGGGAGAGATGCCATAGTTTTTGGAAGAAGTTCTATAAATAGTAAAATGAAATGTTTTGTCAATTTGTTTGCTTTTAATTTTGAAGGCAAATTAATATCGCTTACTAGCTGACTAGGCAAACGTTGTCTTGTCATTTTTATTATTTTTAGGAACGATACTTTTAGCTTAACAAAGAAATAGCCGAAATTATAATTGAAAGGGCAATTAATTGTCGCTATAAAAGCATAGTGTAAGGTAGGGTAAGGGTGTAATTTTTTTGTATATTTATTTTTCATGGTTTAAACGTAACCCATTTTATACCAGAAACATATCGACACCATGCATATACCGATACACTTTTTCTAATTCAAACCATTTTAAACAATAAGTTTCTCAAATATATCTTAGGCTTTCCAACTTTCGGTAATGTATTTGCAAAATAATAGTTTTTCAACAACAATTTTCTTAACTAGAAATCGTAATGAAACCCTTATTTATCTATCTTTTCTATTGATTGGTAAATGCGATCCTAAAAATACGTTTTATGTTTTGTTGAAATTCGAAGTTTTTGCGAAATAAATCATGTAATTTCTGAGACTCACGGCCCTACATACTTCCCCAGGGCACAATGGCGCACAGTTTGGGAACCCCTGCATTAAACCAATAATTACTAGGGTAACGTTTTGTTTCAATTAATTATGATAAGTGGAAATCTCATAAGCACACAATTTTTAACGTACAGAATCAGCAAAAAATACTAATTATTAAATATTTCCAAAGCTCCTTAGCAGAATAAGTCAGACCGATTATTGTTGTTGTATACGTCATCACCCCAACATTTAAAATTTTAAAACAATCCTTTTACGTATATATACCTCATATATTAAATTTGTAGCAAAATTTTGTCATTGATCATTTTGCGATGATGGTATTTATTTCATGAGCATAAGATTTTTTAATATGTTATGTATTCATTAACAAGTTTAGGAAAAACCACTACTGAGTCCCCATAAAATTGGATATTGAAAATGAAGATAATAATAATTCAACGGGATAAATTTTAAATGTAAGTAGATATAATCAAATTTCGTATTAAAATTGATATAATTTCTGATAGTTAGTTAGTTTTAATAAAATAAAATTGAATAATATTTGAGCCATAAAAGGTTAAAAATGCATTCAAAATGTGTTATGGTTTATGAAATGAAGTTCATGTTTGATCAATTACAACTTTTAGGTTTTTTAAGGTAATTTGTATAATATTAAAGGTGTGAATTGAATAAGTCACATAGAATTTTTTTTATTACCAAGTTGCAAGTAAGTTACAAAAATCAATCGCCTTTATGAAATATGCAAATCAGATGCATTGTCAACGGTTTGCAGGTCATGATTGTCATAGTTCAAACAGAGTGAGTTGATTAGTGAAACAAACAAATCATCCACTTGCAATTTGTGAAGATCTTCTCTAAGAGGCTCTTGACTTTTTTCCAAAGAAACTATTGATTTATTACTAAGAGCGAGTGAGCTAAAAAAATGTCACCTACACCTTTGGACGTATCAATTATCGGCTATTATGAGCTTAATGATCTGTCTGCCATCGATCATGTATACGTTCAACAATTTCCCTTGACAAGACAGTCAGTGACCGCAACGGTGTTACATAACGCTCTCTCTCAACCTTGTCTTCATTTCCGATCAGACAATAATCATCGATGAATGAGAAGAGATTCCACATACATAATAATTAGCCATAATGTAAGCCGGTCCGTAAATCGAATACCTGATATCAGTGCTAATTTCAGGGCTCGGAAATATCATTATCTGCATAAACGTTTTTGAGGCGTTTTGCAGACGACTTTGGGCGACGAGAGGTGGGCAAATATTGGATCAGAAACTCACCTCTTTTGGAACATGATCAGTGGGTCGGCCTCCAGATCGGACATGTCGATCTTGTGCCCGAACTCGATCACTTTCGGATGTTTTCGCATCATCAACCATCCGACGTGGCTGAAGAAGAATCCCCGATTGGCGTTGTGTGGATCAGCGTCTGTGTCCGAGTATTTATGGTGCTGGCGATGATCGCGCACCCAAACCCAAAGGCAGTTCTGACCAGCTAAAGTATGGAGCCAGAGTAAAAAGGCCCTCAACCAAAAACTAGCTTTAAACGATCGGTGAGCCCACAATCGATGCGCTCCCATTGTTACTCCCTGTCCCGAAGCGTAGACCAACCAAAAAGCTGAAAGTATTTAATTAAAATTTTTTACAAAAATAATTGACCACTTTAATCTACTCGTAATCTGACATTCTGGATCTCAACACCATTGATCCAATCTAATTAGATTGGATTTATGCTATATGATATTTTTGAATTTAAAGTAGTCTTCAATAACAGATTTAAGGCAATTCATTATAAAATGTTGTTTAATTATTTTTATTTAAACCAAAATAATAATTGAATATGTATATTTTTTCATATTCTGTTAGTAAGTCAATTATGAAAAACTAATAAATTAATTATTCTCCATTCGATATCTAACAATAAAATGTTAATCAGACTTTAAAGGATCAGTTAAGAAGATGAAATTTAGAATAAAATGCAATTTTTACATTGTCCACATTAAATTTTTCAATAGAATTTTAAAAGCTACTCTTATTTTAAATTCAATTAATAAATTAATAGTTATTTAAACAACGTGTGGG
>JXOV01007545.1:5718-17240 GCA_001014945.1 Clogmia albipunctata | reverse complement strand
TGGAAAGAGGAAGGTTAACACCCTGTACTATCAAACAACTACATTGTTTCCATTTTTTTATAATAGATGATTAAATCAAAATATTATGAAGTGTAAATTCCTTTTGAATTTGATATAGCAATATTTAGATTGATATCGCGTTCTTCCAAATATGGGTAATTAATTTCCTTGCTTTCATGTTTCTCAGAATTTTGTGTAAAGCAAATCAACTTTCTGACATGTGCTTGGTAAGGAGCTTATTTATGTGACTCGACTAAGTAATATTACTGGAAACATTAAGCCAGAGTGGTGTAATCGGAATTTAATTCTTACATTAATTTCCTAAAAAAGTTTTATACTCGTAACAGTTTCCTAATTATGAGTCAAACACGATTTTTATCACTTTCAGTAAAAATTAGAAAACCGATTACTGTGGAGTTTATTTACATTTGGAACTTTTATCGCAAAGAACTTCCTAAGGGGCGTGTTTAAAACTTTTCCTTCGAAAGAGTATTGTTTGCCTTTTTTATACGAGTATTTTATATAAAACTTTGCATAATGTTTTGTTTACAGTTCAAAGTTATGTTTGTGTTTATGATATAAAACTATTGAAATTTTCAAAAGTATTTCGAATTGGAATTTATCTTTCCATAGGTTTGTTTTCCAAAGTTCCTTTTGTGCTGAAAGAAATTTAAAAGTTATAATTTTGAAATTATGATGATTGACGCAATATGTACCATATTGTGAAGTTGTTTTTTAAGAGTTTTAGAGTAAATACACCCATATTTTATGGAAGTAAGAACAAATATACTGTTCTAGTATTTCAAAATTTTATGAAACGGATAAATTTTGATTTATAACGTATAAAATGTGAAAAAATATAAATTAATGTTACTTTCTATGAAATAATTCCCAAAGATTTCAGTTTTGATTGATTAATGACGTGTAGGACTTTTACAATAACAAACATGACATTTTTTAAGACCTTATGCGTTAAAATGTTAAGTTTGAATTCAGCTATTTTAAGTTTCGGACTGAAAAAATTGTCAATCTGATTCTTTATGCAAATATATTGTGGTGAACCATATACAATAATTGTTATTTATACTACAAGGTCGTTAAGATAAGGCATCAAATGTGCGGNACATGACATTTTTTAAGACCTTATGCGTTAAAATGTTAAGTTTGAATTCAGCTATTTTAAGTTTCGGACTGAAAAAATTGTCAATCTGATTCTTTATGCAAATATATTGTGGTGAACCATATACAATAATTGTTATTTATACTACAAGGTCGTTAAGATAAGGCATCAAATGTGCGGCAGCTAAAAGCACAACATGGTAATTTCATACAAAAGCTAACTGTCTTTACTGCGTCTGACTGTGTTCCTTACTTTCTAATCATTTTTCATGTATTGTAACAGGAAATTACCAAATTGATACGTTCGTCGTCTAAAGGAAAATTGTTGAACTCATTTAGATAAGTGAATTAAATTTAAAATGCCATTTTTTCTTTAAATTACTGTGCACATAAGATCCGGAAATTGTGTCTTCAATGAAATAATGACAGTTTTCAGATTTTATAGTGAACCTTCTTAAAATTTGAGTTTTACCAAAATTTTAATTTAAATCCATTTATTTGCCTTACTATTGGTTTGGTGTACAAATAGAATATTAAAATTAGTATTTCTCTACGTTGTTTTTCTAGGGGCTTTAGCACTATTATTAAACACAAGTGTAATTTAGGCCACGAACGTAGCGAGTGCCTTAAAGAAGGCCGGAATGTTTAATAGTGTTTAACGACCGTGTTTTATACAATATTTTATGCAGTTTTAAATGAATTAACACAAAAATTGAAAATATCATTTGTTCTCTTGAAATCAAATTTAAAATTTGTTGTTTGCGTCACATTGTGTTTCTATAATTTTCTAATTCCATGGGAAATTGAAGAAAACTAAACCCGAGCAGCAGTTCCTGTTTTCCAACATTGCTCTTTCCTTTTTCTCTCCGTTTCAGCCTTTTGTAAATATAATTAAATAATATTGTTAATAGCAATCCTTTGTATTAATTTGAATTAATATCGATGCCTGGCGAGCCTCATGTTACTCTTGCTCAGTCGTCAACAACGACTAGTATTCCTGGGAGCTTACACACCCTGGCCAGTCGTCTTATATGTACAAATTTCGGTGTTTAAATAATTGAAAATAAGCAATGTTTGCATTTTTTTCGACAAATTAATTTCTTAAACAAGCAAAGACATGTATTTCTGTCTAATGATCACTTCAGCATCCGCTCCATGAACCGCCGCGTCTCCAGAGCATCAACCAGGAATCTCCTCCTCCTGGTGGCACAGCAGACTCTCAGAACCCGTCCTCGACTTGGGCAGAAAATACAATGATTTAAAGAAATCGATTTGACAGCGCTCCAACAAACCTTGCTGTTGTAAATCTTTTTTCAGTAAGTATATATTAAATGTAAATTTATATTTTAATTAAAAGTGTTACAAATTATTTTCATTTCTTTGTTTAATTTTAGTAATTTTTTAGATTATTGTGTTCAGATTGGAAGCACATGTTTATTACTGAAGGATGTGTTTAAAATAAATCATAGGATATATTAGGAAACCTATAAATAAGTACATTCTTAGTATAAACTTCTTTCATATAAGGAGTTATTAAAAAAAGTAAAATAAATTCTAAAGGATTTCTTCGTAAAATTATGTTAAATTATCTTTTAGTAAAAAATAAATACTTTATAAATGTGATGATTTATCGATTCCTTTAAAAATTTCGGGCAAATCCCATTTTTCCTAAAATATATTCCGAATCAAAATCAGGGCTGTATTTTTATATTCAAGTTATTTCTGGACCCAAATGTTGAAAAGGTTATCTTTCATGCAACAAAAGTTTGATTCAGCATTTACGAGAATTATTTCATAAAACAACTTTATATTGAAAATACGTATACATTTGATAACTCAAAATAAGAAATAATCCCCAAATTAGAGTGGGTGGTTAACAAATTTGAATCACCTAAAGTCTTGGGGGATCTTTGAAAATTATCACATAGATGTATGTTTTTAAAATATAATTTATTTAAACAATTTGAAAAGAAAGATAACATTTTGATTTGTTAATGGAAGTGCTAATAACTAACTGAGTTTCAATATTCTTATGGAAAGTTTATCCAAATTGATGAGCAATACGAGATAATGTTTCAACTAAGATAGTTTAAAGCTATTCTTAACGTAATAACAAACAAATTGGATATAAGTTAACTTAAAATTATTAACAATTTGGTCAATAACTATTCAAACTTGTGCTAATTACGAACACACTCTGGGCTAATCAATTTGGTAATTTGCAATTAGATAATGCCTTTTGATATATGACTTAATTTCTATTGTGGCTCTGGACAAATGAAATTGATAAATTTGCCTAGGATAACTGAGAGATAATTACAACAAATTTTGCTATCATTATGGCACGGAGAATGTCACTGAACGACATGAGTTGGGTTAGTGATTCGTTCTCACTTTTGTTCCATTTGTGTGTGCCAGCGTGTTTGTGATGCCGCAACACGGCATTAGCGTGTCGGCAATATACGAAAATTTAATTATTTTAATCCATTCCCCCTTATAATTGAATAAACAAGGCAGCAGTGTCGTTAAAGTTATACCTTTGCTGCGAATAATTCGATGTATGTTTGCCGAAATTAATGCCGTACTATAATATAACATAAAGAGAGAACGAGAGCCTGGGAGCAAGAATTTAATTTGAGGAGTGAAAAACATTTGATTGCGTCTCAGGAACATGTTATTGAAATTCAGATTCTTGCGATGCTGATGGCTTCGCCGTCTTTGCTAATGATTTATGGCGAATCTTAATGAAGAGCGTCTTCATTTGACAAATATTTCCCGCCAGCCAAAACTTTGCCTTGCGTCGCTGCCACCAAATTCTAAATGGAGAGAATTGTACAGTTAGTTGGAGAACAAGTGAGCATAAATTAATTTGGCGAGTAGGATGGGGGTGGTTTAAAGTCGTCGTCGCCGTCGTTGTCGTGCCAAGCCAAGTTTAATAAGATGGTGTAACGTTCTCAACTTTTAACGACAACATTGTCGGTATAATATTTTATAGTACCTTTGCCTAGTAAAAGTAAGTTTGGCAAGGCCCACTAATGGAGAAGAGCAACAACGCACTCGGAATGTTATTACATGGAAGGAGATACCTCTTAATTAGAGTTGCTAGCTGTTCTTTAATGGAAAAAATAACTGAAAATGTTGGAATGTTACTCAATTATTTTATTTTCAAATGGAGTTTAATAAATAAGTTGGAAGTTTAATTTAATAGAACTTCTATTATTTCCAGGTAGTTAATATTAGATGTTATGTTCTTTATTTAAATAGATCTCTTAAATATTACTGAACATTTCTATTTAAATTATCATATTGGAATTAAATTATCATAAATCCTGCACATCGTATTTATTTAATTTCACAAAGCTTGGCCAAAACATCTTTGCTGTGAAGATTTCTCTTATATGAAATACCGGATTAATTATTGGACGGGGATTATCGATTAGGTAGGCTTTTCTTTTAGTTATTTTAACTAGTTTTATTTATTAAATTTTGTTTGGATTCATATTTTAGATGCACAAATCAATAAATACCATTTCATATCTAAATCACATACAATATTATAAAAATGCATAATGATAGACACAAAAGAGCTGAATCATGACATTAAAAGAATAAAAAACTAAAACATTTTAAAAGAAATTATTACCATCACTATTGTAAAAAGAGTTCTATTAGAGCTCAAACTGGATGTTATTGATTGGACCAGTCATGACGGCAATCAGATACAATCTCCTTCACTATAATCGTGTAACACTCTACTTATTAACACTAATCTAAATAAAAGAATATGGATGAAGAGTGGAGCCGTCCTCTACTACAAAATAAAAGGATAATCTTACTGTACCTTTGGAGAAATATTCTGTGTATTCAAATTACCCCAATAGTCCTTTTATTATAAATTATTATTATCAACCCTATCTAAAACTTTGAAACAGTAAGTACATTTCCGGATTGCAAAGAAGAACGCAACATTTTAGCGTGTGTTTCTTCTCGCAAACCTAATTGAAATGAATCACTTTTTGGAGTTCATCAGCTCGTTTTATCGGTTTGCAGGTGGCCCAGTAAAGAGAGGAAGAAGTGGAGCAGACCGGAGCTGATCTCCAGGAAACACGTTTCTGAATTGTTATGGATATTGCTCTCATCAATTTCCCTAATGTTGCTCAACTCAGCTCTGGATTAGGCATTCCACTATTGTGTTGCGCTAACAACGCTCATTGTTATCGTCCGATATCAATTTGCTCCCATTGAATTAATCGTCTCAATTAATTAGTCTCTGATTGAGTTGTCTCCGGGACTACCCATCGGCAATCGGCTTCAAAATTGATTGGCCAAGACAAAGTTTGGTCCTTTTGACCAATTTATCGAAAATCGATATCCGATTTTATTAATCCGTCTGACATGTAAAAATTTGATAAAGTAATCTAAACTTTGCGAAATTCCTGGGGCTTCCGCAAGAAACTTTTAGTCGGTGGTGCGACGTGCAATATGTGGGGGATTTTCGGGTGGCAAATACCTGATGAACAAATTAAATTTAATAACAGTTTCATCGGGCAAAAGTTTGAAGCACCGTAGTTTTGGCAATTAAATGGTTTTAGCTCAACTCAAGTGTCTTCTGAAAGTATTCTACTGTACAATTTAGTGATTTACCACTCGTAGAAATTAATTATTTTGAGCTTTGTTAAAATTTTAATTTTCTTTAATTATGTATAACTTTATCCTAGTTTCAAGGAACTATCAGTGCAGGGAAAACACTCTCAAAACATTTTTAAATGATTTGTTTAGTCCGACAATACATGACAATTCAAACTAGCAGTACATTTATAAAATAACAAAACCCTTGTTAAAAGAGGACAGACTTTTACTGCCTTAGTCTGCAGTGCTGAATGACGAGTCTAATGATCATCTTCATCCATTCCCACCCAAAGTCTTCTCTGAATGACTAAATATAAGTTAGTAAGTCAAGAATGGTGTAACGTTGAGAGAGAGAGAGAGAGCTAGGGGGAAATTCGTGGAAGGGAGTATGGCTGTCCATCAAACACCAAATGACACGTTTACGTGCATCTGGACAATTAATCCCCGAGCGGGTCCATGGCCCACAAAACAATAACCATTAATTATGTCTAACACATTGTATTCTAATTACTTATCATGACTATTGAATACAATGTATTAGTCAATCCGCCCCATAGCTGAAGTGGTAACACTCTAGTCTGCCTCCTCGGAGGCCGTGGGTTCGATCCCTGGGCGGATAGGATTGACTGGATCCTTTTTCAACCGGTCTAGGTGCTATTAATTGACTACTAATACGCTAAAAATAAAATAGCCATGGAAAGTCTAACACCCGTTGGTTGAGGTTGAGACTACCCCAAGTTCCTTACTGGAATGCAGTGGGAAATATTTATTTTATACTATTTTATTCACTAGTGATATAAAGAATTCTTTAAGGCATTATTAATTTTTCTTTATTAAAGAAAGTTCGCGTACTTAATAATGCTTATCAACCGTGTTTAATAAAAAAATTTGTGCATTTTTAAATAAATTAGCACAAAATTTTAAAATATCTTTGCATTTTCTAAGAAATATATGTGCATCTCTCCACACATGTTGTTTGCCTCTGCTACTCAATTCTAAATTAAATATAAATTCAAATAAACCAGTGTAACGGTTTTGCGATTTAGTTAAACTTTAATTTCATTGCACCGATTAATACATTGAGAGAAACTTTTTTTGATAATCGCTTTTGATTTCTTCGGCACAAAATCTTATATTTGGATAATATTTTAAAATGATGTTTATATTTCTATTTCATAACAATATTTTTCCAGTGTCAAAGCCATTTTTCGTATAATTTAATGAATTTAGTTTAAGAGGTAAACTAATAAAACAACACTAGTGCTTTAAAGAATTCTTTAAAGCGCTCGTGCTATAATAACGACTTTGGCAGAGCATGTCATAATAGCAATTTTAAGCAACAAAAATGCAGTAAAGACATTTTTTAAATTTATATAGAAGTCGGTTTCGTTGTACATGGCTTAACTGTATTAGCGGTTTGTTTAACAGATTTGACGGTTGAAAATTTAATTATATTTAATGGGATACCTACGTCGGATCTCTATGAATTACGACTTCGTAAATATTGTGGAAGAGAGGGATGGCAACAACTAAATTTTAAATTTGAATATAAAAATAACGGATTTTTAAAATATTTAATGATAATTTATTTTAAAGATAAATAAATTTTTGTATTATTCACTATTGATTAGAAATATTAAACAAACGGGCTATATTAATAAATAATGCTTTATCTTATCGGGTTATTTGTGAAAAAAGCTAATAAATAGATGTTCCTTTCTTATTTATTAAGCATTTTCGCCCGAGAATTTGAAAAAGAAATCAAATATAATACTTTAATATCCTAATTAAGCCTTGATGCCAATAACTTATATACACCATTTAGAACAATTATTATCTACTGAAGAAACTAACAAGTTATTTTGAATAAAATTGCACTTTCAATTTTTCATAGAATCATTTTTAAGCATTAAGTTTAAAAATGTTTTTTTTAATTGAGATTCTAATGCTTTTTGAAATTTCACCAAAAACGTGAATAATATTAAATTCCATGAGTTTAGTTTCCAATTATATTATGACAATGGTATTTTTTTATCAAAAAAGGATTGAAGTACTATCTATTGCAATAATAAAATTCGTTCAAGAGAGCTTTTCGCTGAACAGTATGTATGATGATGAACATATTGTTAAAATCCATTCCGACTACGACAACACAATGGGAGTAATATGGATTACGATGCACTAGTATAATATTGATTTTGATATTGATTGCACAATAAAATTGAATAATAAATAAATGTATTCCGAAATTGAATCAGAGCGGTTTCATTCTTGTATAAATGTTATCGTTAAGCTGCGCGCTCCCGCAAAACATGATACCTATTTTAATTGCGAAAATAATTTTCAGTTCATTAAAAATGGAACATAAACCCCCGGTCTGAATTGTGTATTTCCGCGCCCTTCGGGATGCCACGTCGTTAATTAATATAAATAATGAGGTTTGGCCGAATGCAATAAAAGCTGGCAATGACTGTCCATTAACAGTCAATGCTCCGGCCACTGGGAGGAGGGCCAGCGACGATTGACTGCTGAAATGGGACCATTACATTGTGCAGCCGGGAAATGCCAATCACCAATGGACTCGATACAGTGCCAGCAGCCTGCAATCGATGACGTAAATTGAGTGGAATCGTTTAAAGTGTAACAACTGACAAAGGGGAGTGAAGAGAATGAGGAAGAGGAAAGGGAATGAAGCGGAAATGTCGACGAGATGATGCACGTTGAGGCAAGGCTCAACATCCGCGATCTCATTTAATTCGCTTCCGTTTTAATTATTGTTTTACTCGCATTTCGCCATAATTACTCATTGTATACGGGAGGTATTTCAATGCACAGTACCACACAAATGTATTTGAGTTAAAGATTCTTATAAAATTTATAGTAGCCATTTTAATATTGACCTAATCCAGTTGCTGGTTAGGTCTTAGAGGTCGAACAATAACGATTTCACCGTAAGAAATCAGTCTTGTTGTTTTATGTTACTATTTAGTTTCCCTGTTCTTTTGTATAGTGCAGATCCAGACATTGTATTTATAGTTTAAAAAAACAGTTTTAATTACCAACATCCGTGGTATAATAATAAGTGAGAACTATTTTATTTTTTTTCACTTGCAATTATTACAAACTAGATTTCGCCCGGTAAAATTTACTGGTAGCTTGTATTTGTAACTACCTCGTTATAGCACCGGATTTAGTCTTTATCATATGTTTTTTCTGACCGCAGACAGAGACCTTTTTGGGATTTTCCCAATGATTTGGGTAGTAAAATGTAACAGTTTGTCATTAATATAATTATCTTCTGTCTTTCTTCATTAATGCGTTTTGGCCAAATTTTGTTAAACGCACGTCAAATTACATGATTTCTTTGATTAAATGCATATGACCATTCTCATTTCCGGACGTCGCATAGCTTCGAACTTTGTGACGTGAATCTCTTCCACACATAAGTATATGAGGATAATAGATACATAACATGTTTCAAGAGAATAACACTATGTTTGCTACAACAACTTCATGACATTACGACTAAAGCTGAGGGAGATCAGTTACAAAATTAACAAAAAGTTCCAAACATGGCTGTATGGAAACGTTGTTTAAACAATCGGTTCACATTAATCAAATTTTGTTAATAATTAATACAAAAACTATGAATTTATGTAATTTATATCTATTTTAACAGATGTTAAATTAATATATTATGATATAGTAACTTTCATACATATGTATTTTCAAATGAAACATTTTGCTATAAAACTAGTTCAATTATGATTTTGGTAGAGGCGTCTGGATTGGAAGTCCGTAAGCCCTGACCATGCCTAACGGCCCGCCAACTTTGAGTAGCTGTAAAATCTACAATTATTGCATTTTAAAATTTGTCTCTTTGGATTCGTACTTCTGAAAATCATGTTTAATTATGGCAATTTTATCAATTCGATAAAAATTTGAGCATTATAGGGATTATCAACAATTACATTTTTTTATATGACGAAAGGAGATATATTGTATTTTATATAAATAGAACTTTTAAAGTTTCTTAAAACAAATATTGCTTAAGATAATAGGGCGATTTTTTCTTATTAAAAACTAATTTATTTCTTGAAATATCTATATATTATATTAAAAAATCCAACAAATTCATTTTGAGGGTAAAAATATTAAATTTTTACACATTTTCAAATATAATTCAAAACTGATTTTCCAAATAATGCTGCGCGTTACTTTAAAATCGGGTTAGCTGATAAGGATAAGGATTATGTGTGGATTTATGCTGAAGTGAGCTCAGGTGGCACCATTACATAATGCTACAATGTTTGCTCTCAACTACTCAATTAGTCGGAGTGTGTAGCGCAGAATTTATGGCGATATGCTTCCGTCTTATGGCGAATTTCCGTTTGGAAAATTTGTCAGGTGAATAGGATGGGGTTCGTCAAATATTTTCCTTTGGGGGATGTTATTTATTTGTCAGAGCACAATAAAAATGTAATTTTAATTAAAACGCTCCACATAGCCCGGTTCTGGGCTACAGAAAACGTTTCCGACCCTGGAGCGGTGCTCCCAATTGAGGACTGTCTTGTGCCACTGTTTCCAATTCGAGATAATTATTAAAAGGGTGGCAGTCCTCGTAAATTGCAATTTCATTCAGACGACTCGGAATTCTTGGCGATACTTTTCTCCGTTTGTTTGACAATCACCTTTTAATTGATTCTTTTGCTCCTTATTTAAACATCTTGTTTGAATTTTAATTGTTTTCACAAAACTTAATTATTTGCATTGCAATAAAAGTGGATAGTTTATCGTACCTTTTGCATTTTGTTTCAGAAAAACAAGGTCACATTTTTATTAAAGCGATTAAGTTGTTTATAGAAATTATTATTTCCATTCTAAACCTAATTTATAAAGAAAAAGAAATGACATAAATTAGAAATAACTTTCCAAATTTCTCTATAGTTTGTACCAATTCAAATGGAATTTATTCTCATTCTTAGAAGTTTGTTGAAACTAATGAAAATTTTCATCAAAGCAATTTATGAGACAGAAGTATAACTTGTTCTTGGGGTACAATAAATTGGCAAATTTGAAGTCTTCTTAAGTTGCAATAATGGAGAGGGTTATTAGTCAATCAAAGTACTTCGTTATTATATTTAGTGTGGTTAGAGTCAAAATAATCATTGGTGATGGACTATATTACTTGATATTTTCTTTACCAAGACATTAAAGATTTAATTATTTTTAAGTATTTTTGTTGCTTAAAATTGATATTATGTCACTCAAATTTGTTCTGCCAAAGTCGTTATTATAGCACAAGTGCTTTAAAGAATTCTTTAATGCACTAGTGTTTTTTTATTATGAGAGTGTGACCTCAGTAAACGAAATTCATCAATTTATATGATATTATAAGTTAATTTGATACTGGAAGTTTTACTATTAAATATTGACAAATCTTGACGAACACTGACGAATATTGACGAAAATTGGCGAACATTATCCGACACTCTCAGATAACTGTTATGGATTTTTAAATTTAAAAATTCTGTTTCGAATCAACATTTTGTTATATAAATAGAAACATAAACATCATTAAAAACTTTTATCTAATTATAAGAATTCGTGCCAAAGAAATTAAAAGCAATTACCAAAAAATTTTTTCTCAATTTATTGATCGCTACAATCAAATTAAATTTTAACAAAATTGCAAAACGGTTACACTGGTTTATTTGATTCATTTCATCTGTCTCGTGGTCGATGTGGTAACGCATCCGGCTGCCTCTTCGGAG
>JXOV01007544.1:13226-50954 GCA_001014945.1 Clogmia albipunctata | reverse complement strand
TTTCTGGACTGCTGTTATCTGAACCCCTTTCCCTCTTTCCGCTCATCAAATTTGGTNTAGAGACTTGTAACTTTCACTTTGTACTTTTAATTCATCTCTCAAAGTAGTTTTTATTAATTTGCCAATTTGTTCCATATTCATGTTTGTCTTTATATTACTTTTCTTTGCTGCCGGCGTTTCTGGACTGCTGTTATCTGAACCCCTTTCCCTCTTTCCGCTCATCAAATTTGGTCACAATGAATTGCAGATGTATTAGTGAACTTGTTTTGGCACAAGAAAAAACTATATCTTCGCCTTGAAAAACTATTACACAAGTTCACAGGTTTGCCAAAGGAGTCTGATGATCTTCATGCACAATTACGCAGCTTCTTCATGAATTAAAACGGCCGTGAATTATTTAAAAACTAAACTTTTTCACGATCACTTTTTTTTATGTCAATTATACATCACCTATATAAATTTTAAACACGTTCACCAAGCAGATTCAAATAATTTTAAAAATTGCTATAAAAGAAGATTTTTAATTAATTGATGTATACACGTACTATATAAAATTCCTTATATTTGAACTGTCATTTTCAATTAAAAGTGTTTAATTCTATGATTTAAACATCTAGAGTAAAATTTTATTTTGAAATGTTGAACAGAAATCATACATTGCATTAATTAATTAATTAATTTGAAATGTTTATATGTATATTGTTTGAACTTTTATGAGAACTTTGCTAAAATTATTGTCATGATATATTAATTATAATTTTAACAACAGATCGATAAAAATATGCAAATCACAATCACATTTATTGATAATCAATCATAACATAAAAAGTGCCTATTTAAAAGTGTGCTTTAAAAAACCATAGATATTCAATGTAATTTAATACTACAAATATTTTCATAATTTCCTGACCTTGAATAATTGAAATGCAAATCCATTGAAACGTCCTTTCAACTTAAAAGAAATTAGCAGGCACAAACAAGCTTGTATAGTTGAGTTTTTGCACATTTCCTCAGCCAAGTTTGACAACCCGAACAAGGGGCAGCGCATTGGAGTGATTTCCGGTGTTCATTTGGTGCCTTTGCGACCGTCGTGTATCGCTCCGAGGCTTGGATGCACATTTATTAGGCAAATTGAAGCCCGTTCTGAAAGGGAGATTTGCACAATGCTCCGAGCCATTCTCAATAAGTCAGGCCAATGAGCGCACAATCAGGGCTATTATTGTGGAGCGAGCTGGCTTTTGATGCCAGTCACTCTGACGGAAATACGTCCGAATTGAATGGACAGCGGGATTATTGGTTAAGCAGGGCTCCAGCTGTGATTCTCTCCGAGTCCCCAATAATGGAAAACGGCCCCAATTTCAATTCCTTGCCAGTAAGTTTGTTGCCGAAGCTCTAGATATAATAGACTCGTCTTCAAATCTCTCTCTTATACGTATAAAGCACCATCACTTCAAATAAATCAAAGAATAAAGCCATTGATTGCTTTATACTGATAAGGCGAAAATAAAATCATATTTGCTATTTATGGCCAGTCACTTTCCTTTCAATTTAATAATGACTATACAATTAAATGAAATTAATTTTTTTCTTAGAATTTATTAAATATCTTGATAAATTTAGTAGCTTTAAAAATAAATGTTTTTCCATAAATATATGTGATTTAATATATTGCAATAATTTGTTATGGTTCAAATTATTATTACATTACCAAGAATTCTAACAATAGCTATTTGTGATACAAGGATGTAAAGTCAACCGATTTTTGACGAAACATTCGAGCCGAAGGCGAGTGTTTAAACGTTTCCGAGTTACAAAACAGGATTTTACACTAGAGCACGACATAACGTTTTTTGCACTCCACTCAGCACTGAAATTTTTACAATTTCACATTAAATTCCATTATTGACAAGAAAAATTTGAAAATTGACTTGTTTCACAAATGTGAAACAAAGTGAAATCTTAAATTGAATGGAGGCACTAATGTTATTTAAACGTTTCTTTTTTAATAAAAATATATGTGTAATTAATCTCTTCAAAACATTACTCTGAGTTTACAAATGAAAATATATTTATTATTCTCAAATTTAGTTCTTGAAATGAAATTTGTTTTTAAAGTTACCGTTAATGGTTTGAATTCAAACTAATGGATTTGTTAGCAAACGTCTATTTCATTTCGGACTGGAACATTTGTTTGATTTAATTTCATTTTAAATCAATATAAGGCTATTACTATAATTTACTTACATTACATTTAAGCAGATTTATCTCTTATATTTACGTAATGTGCCAAAATTCGAACAAAAATAGACAAATTATATGCAGATGGTTTATGAAACGGGAAATATTAAAATTTAAAACAGGAAACGCTAATAAATTTGCAGCATAATCACGGTCCTATGGCATAGCCGAGACCAATATTTTGTGTAGTTTAAGGGCAACAATGGCGACTAAATTTTGGCTTTGAGACAAATTTATTGAACAGTTTATAATATTTTTTTCAATAGTGAAATAAAAACTCAAAATTTTCTCTGAAATAAAGTGAAACATTAGGAAACTCAAATGCATATCGAAAAGCATATGTTTCGATACCGGAGTTCAACAAAATAAGTTTAAGTGAATAGATATTGAAACATAAATACTACGATCAAATAATAATTTATCAATCAAATAACTGTTATAGTATTTATCCTTTTTTATCTAGAATAACTTCCACGACTATATTACTAGATCAGCTTAGTGATCTACAGAACCCAGGGTTGTTAAATCTATTTTGAATATTAAGGCGATGTATAGAAGAGAAGCGGAATGGAAAACGCAGTATATGAAGAAAATACTGAAACCGAATCGAATGGTTAGTGGAATAAATTAACACTACTTCTTGACACATTTTTATTAAAATTCGAATAATTTTTAAGATTTTTATGTTAATTTATTTAAAAATGTATAAAATTGTGTATAAAACACCGTCGATAAGCATTATTAAACACACGAACCTTCTGTAAGGTATTCGCTTTATGCCTATTATGCCTTATCTTATCGACCTTGTGGCAAAAATAACTATTAAGCTTTATGTTTTAATTCGGGTTTCAACATTTCAAAAACCTCATTAATACTCGTACCTTTTAAACACTAACGAACTCATAGGGAAATACGATAACATCTATAAATAACTTTACTCATATTTTCTTTTTCCCACATAATTCAGTTCGTATTCGAAAAAACTCAATAACAATTTTGTTATTAAATATTAAAACGTAACATTTTCATTCATAATAAAACTGTGCAGTAATTCCATTTTCTTTGACGAGGTAAACAAACATTTTCCTTTTGAAAAATTCTTTAATCTTCTTAATAAAATAACACTTAAACGGAATCCCATGCAGGTCTGCAAGAATGTTCTAAAAGTAGAAAATTCCATTAGAAATGCTGCCCAGGAATAGCTTTGAATATCCAATATTTGTTTATCTGAGCAAGCAATCAATTTAAGTAATTATAGATTGCAAGTGCTTTCAATTTTATACACATTCCTGGAATGAGGCGAACAATGAAAATGCGTTTGGCTTTGATCTACTGAAATTTATTACCAAATTGTCTCTTGTATGAACTGCAAATTAAATACTCTCATTTATTTGAATTAAACTGCATTTTTTATAATTAAATTAAATATCATTTCATTATTTAAAATGTGTTAAAATGGTACTTCATTTATTTTTTTTCAATTAAAAGGTTTTTTATGTAATGAATTTAGAGAAAGTATATTGATATAATAAGTAATATTGTATATTATCAAATTATAATAATAAAATGATTATATTAATTACTTTATTATCTATTGGTTTCAATTTAATAAGAAACTAGATAAATAATACAATATACTTAATAATAGTAATTTATACAACGAGGTCGATATGATAAAGCAAGCCCGAGTGTTTAATAATGCTTATCGCCCCGTACATACAACATTTTATACATTATTGAATAAATTAACACAAAATTTATAAAAGAACATTCGTTTTCTTAAATTAAAATTTAAAATTTCCCTCACATTGTTTTACTATCCTTTTCTAATTGCATAGGAAAATTGAGAAAGCTATATATTGTTTCTCTTACTCGCACATAGAAAATATCACTTGACTTTTCAATTAATACGTCAAATTTAAATTGTATCAATTGTTGTGACTTAAGAATTTAATTGATAAAAAGCGATGGGAGTAACGATAAAAATATAATGAGTAAGGATATTTTAGGACCGTAATTAATAGAAGTAGTACAGTTTGGTACATGAGGTCAAAGCTTAAGAACCTTCTATATCTAAAATATACAATTTATTTTGAGTAGATGCTGATTTTGCTCAATATATCAATATCTATTCAATATCTGAACAATTTTCTTTACATAAATATTTTAGCTATCTCAACTACATGTGCTCCTGGAAATGGAATTTTATCTGTAAAAAATGACCTAAAAGATGGATTATTGTCTTTTCCTGGCTTAACATGCATTTTGCTGTTTTTGCTAATGCTACGTTATTTTAAAGAAATATTTTCATCTGAAATCCATTTTCCAGCCTTGGATATAATTGAGCACAGAACACATGTGTATTTTTACAGGGATCGAACAGAGCTGGGTAGAAGTCGCCGTAAAAACTGTCATTGGAGATGCGCTCGTCACAATATATTATATTAAATCAAAACAATTAATGACAGCGAAGTCAATGACGTTTTACTACTATGAGACATCACTATAACCTTATTATTAATTAGCATTGATATAAAGGAGAAGATTTTTGTTGGTAAGACATGATATATGTTTTAAAAATTAATATCTTTATAAGCTTCGTATTATATTCCCTTAAAGGTGGCGAAAAACGTGACAAGTCAATAATATTGCGCTGTTGAGGCTATTGTGATGGAAGAAAAAATAATTCCGGCGGTCAAAAATATAGGGAAAGAAGAAAAGAAGTGACCGGAAAGGGTGTTTCCTCGTGAATCGGAAGGACGACGACGGACGATGATACTTTGGAAGCGACCTTTGCGTGCTAGACTGTCTGGTTAAAATTTAAATTTAATGACAGACACTCAGCCGCAAAAACCATCATCAACAATAGCGCCGGTGAGCGAAAATTCCGGAACTGGGGCTGCCTGAAACTTTGGTATTAAGCTGTTTTATTGCACTGCCCTGTCAGATTTGTGGTCAGACTCTCTCTGTGTGTACATGCATTTTGTAATATTTCAATAATCGGTTAGCTGAAGCTTACTTCAAGGGCGGTTGCAATAAATCAAGTGGCTTCATTTGAATTTGCAAAACCAAAATGGGTGATACCTTACCATGTATAACAACCACTTTCATATGCAAAATTATGCTCGAATACCTATTTGACTAATTAATGTTCAGATTACAGATGGGTAAATATTATAATACTAGTAAAGGGTTTAATATTAATTTTTAATTTTTGAATTTTTGTTTCTTAAAATTTATATTATGACACTCAAATTTGTTCGGTCAAAGTCGTTATTAAAGCACAAGTGCTTTAAAGAATTCTTTAGAGCACTAGCGTTTTATTTTTATTGTTAAAGTGTGATCTCAGTGAAAAAAACTCATCAAATTTATATGGGCGTGTCTTACCTGTGATTTGTCAGTATTAACGATTTTTTTTTTCAAATAAACCACATACCGGAATTTTGTTAACTACGCCTTGTGGCTATGAGTAAGAGAGGGATGCCAAATTTTTAAATATTTTAATTTAGTGCTGCTTAACCAACTTTTAAATCAAACGATTATTTTATTTGTGTAAATTTATTTTAAAAATGCATAAAAGTTTGTATAAAACACGGTCGATAAGCATTATTTCACAGTCGGGCCTCTTTTTAAGGCAATCACTACGCTTGTGGCTTAAAGCAACCCTTGTGTTTAATAATAACTTATCTTATCGACCTAGTTGTATAAATAACTATTATGCTATTCTTATAAATAAGTAAAATTTAGTGTTCTTTTAGGTTGTTAAACTTTTTTCTTATTATCTGCGCATGATAACTTTAATAGAGCATTCGAGAAATATAAGATTATAATACTGTGCAATTCTTTAAATTCTAATACAGTAGACGCCGCTTATTAAAGTTACAGTTAATAGGGACAATTTCTTTATTAAGCCAAAATACCTAGAAACGGCTCGACAACATATAAATACATTAGAAATCCATCACTTATTTGAGCCAACCTCATCGCTTTATAAAGCCACTGAGGCCAAGATGACTACTACAATGTTGACCATGTACCCAATGTTTATTTAATCGACTTAAAGGACTTAAAGAAAAGGAAAACCGAGAAAAAATCGTCTCCTTGCACGTCTCTCTGTTCTAAATTCTAAAATCATCTCTGTATACAATAGTATATTTCGATACAAGTGTTGAAATAGAGGTTATTACATCACGAATTTATCATGTATATTGACGAGCGCAGCGAGTAAAAATAGGTAAATATGTGCTGTAATAACATATTTCACATGTGTATTGAACGCTATTTTGTGTAATTCTAAACAAAAATATCAGTTAATTGATAATTAATAATAAAACCGTTCACAGTTTTTTTTTAATTGTGTAACAACAACTCACAACGAAATTTTCATATTAATATATTTAAATAAATTTGGTTTTGACAACAATATGTCGTCTTTTTCTCTTTATTATCGGTCTAAAAGGCCTGTTATGTTCCTGCCTCGTTTCTGGAGGGTGATGACCAGCATTCCCGCCATCGTTTTGGTGGTCGTCTTCTATTTAAAGTATTGTCTCGTGCTGATTTAGCCGTTTGTCCCAGGTTCTTTCTAACGACGTGTTGGTTCCAAAATCTCGTTCTCGATCTCTTCCATGTTCGAATATCTGTGATATTACACTCGTCGCGAATAGTTGCGCTAGGTATTTGGTCTCGTAGTATCCTTCCTGTTATGTAATTTCATTAAATTGGTGATAAGTAAGACACAGTGTGTTTATTAGAGTGAGATGAGAATACCTCTTAATAAAATTCTCAATTTAAAATATTTCAATAATAATGTGTAGAGATTTAGTTATGACAACAATATGTTATTTCATTAAATTCGTAACCAAAATGCGCGAAAATTTTGAAATATTACCGCACGTCGTGATGAAAAGTAAACCGTTACAGAACCAATTTGCGTTGAAAACAGGCTACTTTTCGATACGGAATTGCACATTTAAATCAAAAGACGCCAACCCACCAAATGCATCTTAAAGTGATTGAAATATTTTAGTCTTTGTTAAAGATAAATTAAATCTGCATTTGTTTGTCAATTGAGGACATAATAAAACAGCTTTTGTTAAAAAACTATATTTAATTTTAAAACCGAAATAAAAAATGGATAAAGCCCAAAAACACAACTTAATTTAAGAAAGCCTCTCCATGTTTGTAAATACGTTGGTTTAAGGGGTCTGGCAACCCTAAGTGCATACAAATAACGGGCTTGACTTAAGGGATCAAAACCGCGACAATGAAATGGGCCAGCCAACGGTGGCGGTGGCTAATCCCTCAAATAATTGTCGGAGCTTTCAAGTGGTGCGCATTCCTTAACCGCCAGCTGATCCCTGGCTTCCGGAAAAAGGGAGCAGCAACACTGAAATAAATTACGGCCAGGCAAAAATACAATGGTCCATAATTCATTCCGAAAAATTAAACTACAGAGAGAGATACTGTTTCCCGTTTCCCTGGCATCTTTTACGACTCGGGCCGATTATCCATGGATCCTGTCCCTATTGTAGCTCGCTTAGATGCGGAGGCTGGGGCAAAGGATTTAATGGCCGCTTAGCAATCGATTTGCGAGAATTTGTTTGGCCGTCCAATCGATGGCATTAGCGTTTAATCTTGCTTGATAAAGCGCCCATTTGACCAGGCCTCATCATCATCATCGTCATTGAGCCGCCTCCTTCCTCCCGGTCTCGCTGGCTGGCTGGTTGGTTGGTGGATTGATCAATTATGTCATTTCAATAGAGACTCGGGCTTCCCCGAGTGTGTTCCTGGCCACTTAATAGGATTATCGCCCGAATCGATTGGTGGATTGCCTTAATTGAGTGTTTATCCGCCTCATTCTCCAATCCCTGGACAGCCCAATTTTATGGGAATAATGTCGAATGGTAAAAATGGACTATTTATTAGGAATAATTATAAATTTTTTGAGACTTCTAAAGTGTTGGATTGATTATGAAAAATATAACATTTGTTCGTGGTCAATTAAGGTGATAACATCTTTTGTACATATTTCGAGTATGAATAACATTCCTTTTAATAGTTATTTATGCAACTAGATCAATAAGATAAGGCATTATTAAATATTAGAGTTGTTTAAAACCACGAGCATAGCGAGTGTTTTAAAGAAGACCCGTGTATTTGATAATACTTATCAAATGTTTTCATACAAAATTTTACGCACTTTTAAATAAAAAAAATCGTTTTCTTGAAATTCAAAGTTTAGTTCGCTATCGCATATTGTTCCTTTTTCATTACCTTATTCCACGGGATGATTTGAAAAACAACATTTACTTGCACCGAAGAAATGTCACCTTTCATTTAAGTTTTAACAATAATAATATTTATTTCCCACGGCATTCCTTTACGGAACTAGGGGAAGTCTCAACCTTAACCATCGGGTGTTATTCTTTACGTGACAGTTGGTTTTCAGTGTATTATTAGTCAATTAAAAACACCTAGACCGGTTTTAATTGGACCTAGTCAATCCTTCCACTTTTATTTATATTTTGCGCTATTACTTTTTTTTTTATAACTCGCTAGGAATATTATTTCGCAATGTTATTGATATGGAAAACTTTTTTCTAGCGTTTTAAAGAAATCTTTAAAGGGCTAGTGCTAAAAATGTCGTTGGCTATTTTCACCCTCATACCGTAGAATGAGGGAATGAAATTGGAGTCAAAGTTAAGTAGAATTTTAAATTTAATGAAACAATTTTTGTTAGAATTTTGTGTTAACTTATTTAAAAATGCATAAAATTTGGTATAAAACCCTGTCGATAACCATTATTAAACATACGGACCTTCTTTAAAGCACTTGCTACGTTTGCTTTAAAATATCGTAGTGTTTAAGAATGTCTTATCTTATCGACCTAATATATTTGTATAGGGTAAATAACTATTGCACTTGCGAAATTTAATTCTTAACTGTTATTAATACAGAATTTGACTAAAAACAATAAGTAATAGGTTGTTTGATGTAATTCATTCTTTTAATTTATTTCAAATTTAAACTAAAGCATAAGCATGAAATTATAATTTAGAGGTAAAATTAATTTTTACATTATTATTATTAGGAGATACCGAAAATACCTGGTAACCTGGAAAATAGTAGTATCACTATTTTCCAGAACATCAGATCTGTTTTTGGATTCTATTATTTTTGCATAGTGAAATCAAATATGAGTAACTCGGTTAAATTGGATATCATCTTTGTATTATTATGTGAAATAAAGTATTTTTTATCTTAAAATATATTTTAGATTAAATATACTACTATAAAAAAGTCATTCTAATTCCCGATTTAAGATCTCTACAATTTAATTCGCTAATGTGTTTTCTCTCTTTTCTATGTTTAAATAAAAGCGTCCAATTTACCTCAAATGCTAATTTATTGCGCTTTTATTCGCTCTGACAACTGGAGATTTTGACAATTGGCGGATTTATGCGTTCCTGGGCTGTCAACTCAACAAAACACGGATTGCGCATTTGACAATATAATTAATTGCATTTAGCGTCATTGCGGTAAATTGCAATAATCAGCAGCTCAGGTACTCGCAATCAGGCAAATGCTCCAGAAACTCTTTATACCCACATTAAATTACCAGGAAAACAATAAAACGGGTAATAGGTTCCCCTACTTGCATGATGCTTATTGATTTGTTTTATGATTGACGTAAAGCCATGAATTTTTCAACAGCTTTTGGATGGTCGTCGTTCATTTCCAGCTATATGACGTCATTACTTTGGGTAATACTTCACCTTTCCTAATGACATCATAGCTGATGGTAATTGGCTTTTAAAGATCCTTTAAAATTACACGGGGAAAATTGTGGTCGTGTAAATTTTTTACAGGTTCAGAGAAGAAAATACCAAGACCGAACATTTTACTATATATGAAAATAATAGAAAGTTCAATTTGTTTTCTCTGTAAATTTGGTGTTTACAACAAGATATTTTTATAGTAAAACGGAAACGAAAGCCAATCATATTTAAGTTTTGTTGAATAAACAATCAAAGCGTTTTATTTGAACTCGTTAATTTCTTAATTAAAGAAGGATTTAGAGATGAGTGTCCGAGTGATACCCAATATTTAAAGTTATGAACTTTTAGAAATCGATTGGTGAGGTATCAGAAGGGATTTATGGATGTTCAATAAATGAGATGAGACGTACACTATATTCCAGGTTTTCAGAGAAACGTGTTTTCACAATGACAGTATTATTGAACCGCTTTCGTTGATAATCAATGTGGCGGTTATTTTGATTTTTTAAATGCGTCGTATAATAACAGCCAAAAACTTTTTCAATCAATTCATTGTTAATATTTATATTCAAATTAAAATTGCCTTTTGCATATGTCATATATTTTAATTAATTAATATTAATTATAAAATCATTGCGTCGTCAGGAAATTTTCACATCCAGTTAAAATTTTTTCTCCTTCTCCATACTTTTTCTTTTTTCGTCTTGACGTGAAGAAATACCATTGGCAGATCACTTTTTTTTCGGCCGTTCGTTCCTTTTTTACGACTAAATCAGATCGGAAATAGTGTTTGTTGGCGATTAAAAATTCGTTCCAATTTTACGACCTCTGGAACGGAAACGCCTTGTTCTAATGTGAACGGGGCATAAGTGTAGTATATTGTCATCCTCGAAATATTAGGATTTAAGATCTGAGGTTAAATTAAAAAATTGACCAATAAACACATTAAAAAAAAATTGAAGAAATATTAGAAAATTAGCAAAATAAAACTCCTTTTTGTATACATAAGTATTTATTAATTTTAATATAAGGAATTAATATAAACGTACTTACAATATTCGATTCGGAATGATGGTCAGAAATTAGCTCCGATATCAATTTTAATTAGGTTTTTACAAAACAAAGGTGCAGTGGCAAATTCATTAGTGTTGCGCCACTTAGAAGCGCAACAAAAACTTAATTTCTTTATTGTGTTCGACTGTATCTCTGAGCTTCTTTTCGTTTTAAATGTATTGTGACTGGAAATTTCCAAATCGACACGTTCGCCAACTAGTGGCAAATGTTTAAACTCGAGTCTGGCGTGTGAATTAAATTTAAAATGGAAATTTTTTCTTCAAAATGCTGTGCACATAGAATCCGGAAGATGTGTTATCAATAATGGCAGTTTTCAGATTTCATAGTGAGCCTTCTTAAAATTTGAGTATTATCTAGTTTTAATTTAAATCCATTTATTTGTATTGGTATTGTGTACAAATATAATTTAATTTGCAGTAAAATTCCAATAATTCCATCAATTATTTTACTAAGGTTTACCACTAGTGTCTGAACAGTGTAATCTACACAGCATGGGTCTGCTACTGACCGAGCTCCAGCTGACTTTGCATATGCAAACTGAACAGCTGATGAAGGCATTCGACGACTGATTCAACTGGAACAGGAGAGAAAATTGACGGAAAACGAAAAGCTATGTACAAGAAAATTGTGTTAGTGGAAAAGAGGATTGAGATCCGTGAGAAGTCCGAAGAGAAAAGGAACATAAACTTAATAATAAAACGACTAGACGGCTCCGCGAGGGATATTAACGATCGAGGGTGGGACTTCTCAGGACATGGCTCCAAATAGATCGGACGCAACTTGCGAGGATCACAGACGACAATTTAACAGAAGGCAAGAACTAAAAACACTGACAACCGAGGGGTGTACATCGAGGAATCTGGACTTATTCTCGTTCAACGGTGTAGTCCACAAATGGAGGGATGAACGGTTATCAAAACCAGCGGATCAATCCAGTTTATAAAGTCCCTCTCGTATAAGCGATAACTTTCAGTCTTTTGTTTGTAATTTGCACAGCACACTTTTTGCGGCAGTGCAGAGTCCAGCTCTTATTGAAGTATTTTGAAAAGCTAGTTTAATTTGAAATTGTGTTAGGTTTGGAGGAATATTTGCATATGGTATTGTTTTTCTTTTAATGTAATCGAATCTTGTTATAATTTGAGGATTAATAAACTGTAAATCTTAAAGCAATAAAAAATTTAAAATTTAGAGCAATAAAGAATTTTCACCAGTTACCTTTTCAGTCGACAATTTTTCGTTCACATCGATCTGAAATCTTAATGGTTTCTGAAAAGGGTAAAATCAAAAGTTTTGTGTATTTGAAATCGTTTAAATTAAACGCGGCGCGGACAGTTGGTGTTGATTTATTTGGAACCAGGAAAAGACTGATTAAATACAGTTTTATAAACGCACGCTTGCCAGCACGTTGAAGAATGAAAATGCAGTCTAGGGAAATTCTTCATAACAAGTCGATGGACACGTCCGAGTGGTGTTTAATTCCGTCACAAAATAGTAATCACAAATGCTGTCATTGGAGATGGTTCGATAATAATTAGACTAAATAACATTATTATTATTTTTTTATTCATATATTACTCGGATAAAATTCTATTTATTAGTCTATAATAAAACAGTTTAAACACAGAAACAAATAAATCTATAAATACAATTTAGCCGGAGTGGACTCTTGGCATGTCTGTTGAAAGAATTTTGGCGCCAATACCTGTAAAAGAAACAAAATTAAATTTTATTAAAAAATAAAATTAAATATTAATAGTAAACTTAGTTTATTGGTGATTTGTCCAAAATCGTCATTGAAAATATCAAAATAATTACGAAAAAGAAGCATTTATAAATAATTAATTTACAAATTAAATAATAAACTTTTTATTATATATTTTAAATTGTACTTCCTTTGGGTCAAGGCTTGTTTTCCATTTAACAGTAATAAGGTCATGGGCGTAGAAGACACGTTTGAAAATGTTTTTGATTCATTTGTAATTATAATCCAGATTATTACGTCCTATTAATCGTAAAGATGATTTTGATAAATCATTTAGTAAATATAATTTGTCTTAAATAAAACGCGCACTTTTCAAAATTTTAATGCCACGAGTGGGCGGTTAAGGGTTTTAAATGTTATCCACGGGTTTTATTTTATTAAATAAATAATTCAAGCAATCGTTTTTACATAAATCATAACTTTGATGATTAAGAACAACATTTTTTTCCTAAAAACAAAACAGAAATTATTATGCGACTTATCAAAGACAGTTACTTACTCCAAAACAAGTATAGAAGAATTTTCATTCCAAAACCAAATTTTTCACAAAGAAAATTTAAAAAAAATAGGCCTAATCTTAGGTAAAATTGTTTATTTTGTACAAGAAATTTTTCCTAAATTTTGACGAATTTGTTTGTGTATTATTTTTATGCATTTTTGTTGCTTAAAATTGATATTATGACATTCAAATTTGCTCTGTCAAAGTCGTTATAATATCACAAATGTTTTAAAGAATTTTTTAAAGCACTAGTGTGACCTCTGTGAACCAAAATCCATCAATTTATATGCAAAGTTACTTTGATACTGGAGGTTTCAGTGTTAAATATTGACAAATTTTGACTCATGCTCGTCAAAATTTGTCAATATTTAACACTGAAACCTCCAGACTCTCCGATTATTATATTTTAAAATTCTGTTTCAAATCAACATTTTGTTATGAAATAGAAACATAAACATCATTGAAAAATATCATCCAAATATTAGAAATCAATAGCCATTACCAAAAAAGTTTCTCTCAATTTATTCATCGATACAATGAAATTAAAGTTTAACAAAATTGCGAAACCATTACACTGGTTTATTTGAATTTATTTTTAATTTAGGATTGCTTCATTCCTTTCCCGAAATACGATTGAAAAATTTATAATCAATAAAGGCAGGTGTGTGGGACAGAGCAAAATATATTTTTACTGAATTACTGAAATTCGACGAATTTTTATGTTAATTTATTTTAAAATTTTTAAGGCACTTTGCTCGTGGCTTTAAACAACTCTTGTATTTAATAATGCCTTATCTTATCGACCTTGTTATATACTATAAATAACATTAAAAGTCATCTTTGGGTTAAGGATAAACAGTAAATGTGTGTGAAAAATCAAAACGATTAAGAATATTTAAGTTAAGATTACAATTAGAATTTGACTTTCAGTGTGAATTTCTAGATTTTCCAAAAAAAGAAATAAATTGAAGTCGACTTTCGATAATTCGAGCCTCCGACTGTGTTTTATATGAAATTTTATGCAGTTTCAAATAAATTAACACAAAAATAAAAAAAATCATTTTTGTCAATTTAAATTTAAAATTTAGTTACCTATCTCCCATTGCTTTTTTTTTGTTTCCTTATTCCTCATTCATTGAAAAAACAATTTCTTGACTTTTACTTTCGCCTAGGAAATAACACCTTTGTCTTCAGTTTGAAAAGTTGTTTTCATTCGCAAAATCATTTATTTGAATGAGAAATCCGATGTGTGCATTTCAATTAAAATGTTCTATTTTAATTAAAACCATCTGTTATACAGATAAACCATGCAAAACGAAGATGACATAAAATAAAACTCCAATTCTTAATTTATGGATACTTGTCTTCCACAAATATCTTGAAATTGAAATTCAAAGCCACCTTGTTTGGGAATTTTACTGTGGTTTTGACAATAAGAGTTGATTCAAGCAAACAGAATATTTGTTCAGAGCAAAAAAATTTTAGTGTCAAATCATGTCAATTAATTAGACTAAAATACTGAAAAATTCAATGTAATTATCGACCTCTGTTCGAAAATAAGATGAGTGTACGGACGATTCCTTAAAATAAAGTACATAAAAATTAAGTAATTCATAAAATTTGTATTTATAGCATTTTAACTCATTTCAGGTTCCGTATTTAGGATTTTGCGATAAATTTTGATTAAAGCGAATAGAACTTTTGGACTGAATTATTTAAAATATCACTTCAACTTTGCACAATGCACTGTATCACTGATATGCGCGTGATATCACTCATCATTTAAACCACATTTAAAATCAGAACCAACATTTACGAAGAACTTTACTTTTTGTCAGTTGATGTGAAAAAATTTAAATTGATTAATAAATCATGGCCTACTTTATTATAGAGACTTGAAAACCGTCAAAATAAATTTTCATTCTACTCTACTAAGATTAAAAATTATAATTTTTAGTAGTTGAATTTTGGTACAAAGTACTAATTTCGTATATTTACACGATTTGTAATTGTTTGCGGGTATTGAATTATACTTTATTCAATACTGTACGTTTATGAAGACATTATAGAAGAAGCATTGGCTACTAAAATGTAAACAATATTCAATAGAATTGTATAAATATGTAATTCATAATAAGACCATTATAAAATATATTCTTTGTTAAATGGAAGATCGAATACTTTTTCAACTTAAAGTAAAATAAAAGTAAATAATAATTGGAAATCATAAAAACTACTAAATTACCAAATGAAAACTCACTTAAGGGAGGAGAGAATCTTCCGGTGGCCCATTGGACTCCCTTTCGCATTGGTCTGTCTTTAGGCATGGGCGCTGCTGTGGATTGGATACTACTTCTTGATTCGTCGGTCAAGGTTTCTGGATTTTGGACCCTTTCCATAGATTTTTGCAGATTTGATCGCTTGGCAAAGGATTGGCTCGAGTTATCGAAAGACAGTGATTGCGACGGTAGGGCTGACACTTTCTTTGGGTTAATTCTGGACTTTTTATTAACCAAACGATCGACAGAGTCCTCGGTCATTAACGATTCTGAGTGAATTCCCCTTCTTGGTGTCGTTAAGGCACTGCTGGATCTTGAATTCTTTGATGAGGTTGGTCTTGAAATGTCCAAAGACATTTCAGAAAGTCGGGGAATGGGCTCAGACTCCTGGGTCAGGGGCAAATTGCCGTCAGTCGAGTTCACTGTTAAAGATTGGCGAAAAGATTGGAAACCCCTTAATTGATCACACCGGTCCTTAAGCATGTTGAAACATAGTTCACAAAATAAGTCTGTTGCCTAAAAGAAGCAGAAAATCAACAAAAACTAAAGAAAATAAGAGAAAAATGCAGTTTACATCAACCCCCATCACATTTCCAATTTCAATCATGAAAGGGTCAGTCAATCGTTGCATGAATGACCCCTCATTTCCGCAAATGTCGCACTTGTTATCCATTTATGTTTAACACTTATTTAACAACGATAAAACACAAAAAAAAACATCAAAATTTAATCAACGGAATTATTGTTTTGACAGTACAGTTTTGGCGGGAAATGTTCTAAAATGTCATAAATATACATAAAATTTTAATCGATGTCAAAATCAACCTGACATCAAATCTCGGCGCTTATTACATTTTAAAACTTTGAAATTTACCGTTGAAATTGTACGTTCCTTTTTCAAAAATATTTTTTTGGATAATAATAATTGTTTTATGTTACACAATATTGTAAAAAAGAGATTAAAATCAAGTAATACTAATAAATGATTTCACTTACCTGAAGAAATTCGTTCCAAAATAATTGATTTAAGTTTTTCTTATTTTCATCACATTTTATTCGCAAATTTCCACTTTTGAAATAATTCAATTAACTACAGAACATTCAACATATTTACAAAATGTTTAATACTATTTAGGAATACAGAGTATTTTGTTACGGGAAATGTGAAAAATATCGCTTGGAATGAAAAGTCTCCAAAATCAAATCTCAAGTCTCCAATTTATATTTTAATGGCGGTTGATCGTTTCTGTCCTATATCTTTTCATTCCAATCTTATTTTCCTACCAATTCCACTGATAATAGTTATCTGATAATGAGTCTCATGATCTGTAAACTAATCACTATTGTCGCCAAGCTCCACTGCATGCGAATTGGCGCCGAATTTATGCCGTCAACGTTGTTGTTCTGATGGCTCTGGACTCGCTTTGATCGATGATCCGATGCGATGTCATTCTCCCAGGTCAAGAGAACTGGTTGCCTAAGAGGTATTTAATTTAATATATTTCATTTAAATGCTTTTTAAGTTATAATTAAACTTACTTTAGAGGCTTATCGTAGGCCGCACTTTCTTCATTACTACGCCAGTATATCGATGCGATTGTCGCTAGACACTTTTGAAAAGAGAACAAAAAATACCTTAATACGGTTATCTACAAAGAAAATAAAACTTATAAAAATATAATAATGTATTATTTAAAAGATTAAAAGTTTAGATATGAAAATACAAAAAGAAAATTAAATTTACGATTTCTATATCAGGTTTCTCCATTACTAAAAAATATCCTACTGTTATTAAGTAGTAATCAATTGTATAAAATAAATCTTAATTCAATAATAAACATAAATTTGTATAGTTCTTTAAACAACGTCAAGGGGAAAAAGAACCATGATTAATTATATGTTTTTCCAATCAGTTTTTGTACAAAATTTTATACAATTATCATATTAATTTGCTATTTTCTACAAAATTTTGAGTAAAGAATAAAAAGGCAACCTAATTATCTCTAATATACTCGCGATGCATTAATCTTTTAAATCACAATTAGACACCTCAATCAACATTGAAGAAAATTTTTACATTTGGTCATTAATGGAAAAAATTCAATTTGAATAATAATTGATGGTCTATTTGATTGTAGTGGCAAGGAAAATGTCCAAATATATTTTCTATCCAAGCTCTTGAGGTCTAAAATTCTAATAATTGAATATTAGTGCATGGTTATAATTTTGTGTATTTACACGATACGTGATTGCCTGCGGGGTATTGATTAATGTATAACTAAATACTGTTCGTTTATGAAGGAGTTTATAGAGGAAGCATTGGCTACTAAAATGTAAATATTTTTAAATAGAATTGTATGAATACAATTTCTTAAATTTATTTTAATATGGTTTGACTAAGATACGTCGAGTCGTTTGTTAAGTACGTCGCGTAATAGCCTAAAAACCGCTACGTTAGAAAATATTATCCTTTACTGTGACTTTATTGCCTATCATATTGTGCCCATATTATCATCCACAATGCAAAATGAGCCTACTTTTCGATAGCCATTATTACTTCATTTTAGTTCACAAAATTGTTATACTATTTTCTTATTTTTCGAAATCAGGGTTTTTTACTTCCAATGTGAGCTACTGCCGGCCTGCGTCCAAATTTTCTCCAAATTTGGACATATTTCGGACTTTCTAAATATCCCCATCAATAGACTGTTTATATAATGCCTTATAACGGAACGCTGACCCATTCGGCATTGGTTTTTCGTTTTTTCTCAATTTCGCATAATTGTTTCAAGTATTTGCAAATCTGGCTTTGACCTTAAGTAATTTGTAAAGAGATACCATACTATACAATCCAGCTTCTTTTGGTTCCAGAAATAACTAGGATAAACGGGTGCGTCTGTAACCTCAACCCACACGGTATGCGCAATTTTTCGTACAGCAAATGTAAAATAATTTTTTAACACAAGTTTATTGTCAACAATAATTATTGTCAGAAATATCGGCCTTTTAAATTAAAATAGCAGTTTACGTATTACTTTTTAAAAAATTAATTATTTTTCAGAAACTTGTTTTTAAAAATAAACTAAAACTTGCATTAAGTATGAATTTTATAATAATTAAATATTTATTTATTATTTATTTATTTATTTACTGTTTATTAATCATCAGAAATTAAATATTTGAGATAATCACTTTGAAACTTTGAGATAACTATAGTCACATGTTGGAAATAAGATTGTAAAATAATATAAAATAAATAAACTCATAGAATATTTAAACGTTTAGTAAAAAAAATAATATTAAAAATTATATAGCATGTACCTATATTATAAAATCAATTTCATACAGTGTTTTTGAAATTTATATTTACTTTATAAATTAATATAATTATAGACATTGAAACTAAAATTACATTTCAAATAAGCATTAAAATCTTTAAATTTATACCACTAAGGAAACTTTGGATATTAATAAATTGTAAAGCTCTTAAGCTTAACCTTGAACTGAAATCAATCTAACAAACCAAAAATACAACTCTTGGAAATGAAAGTAATAAAATTAAGATTGATACAAATTTAAAGCCAATGTTAATTTAAAATGACAAAATAGATTAAATTTAAAAAAGCGCTATATCAAATTTAAATTGATAAAATCAAAGATAAATCAAATTTATATTTAAAAGAACCAATTCTTGGAATTGATTCCAAATAAATAAAAACTAACCAAAATAGATGTTTATTATCTGAATTCGATTCATGGAATTGATACCGACGTTAATTATAAGTGACAAGATTTTTGTTAATAAGTAAAACATTTGTAAAGCCCTATATTCGGCACGTTTGGAATTTAAAATCCCTTAAAACCAAATTGAGTCAAATTCAATGTAAAAATCGAGAATGGAAAAATTCTTGGAATTTGGCCCGGAATTGTTTTGCTAACCTAAATTCGGATACCTCGTGTATGTGAATTTACCTTCAATTTGAGGTCACCCTTCCTGAAATGTCGAGGCCGGGCGCGGAACTGCAGCCCGAGCAGAGTCGCCTCCAGTCCGTCTTCATCCCGCACGATGGAGTCGAACTCGTGGACGAGGCCTGGATTCGCCGGATCGCCGTTGATGAACCAGCTGAGATGGGTTTTGGGTCTTGAAAATCCGGACGTGCAGTTCACCTGAACGGGTTCTCCCAGCGCGTATCTGGGCCGTCCCCCAGTTATCCGCGGCCCCTCCTCTGGAAGCGCTGCAAAATTCGCAAATCAAATTACAATTTCCGCCACCGCCGCACAATGGTTTTATCGCGCTTTCGTTCGTTCATTTGCTGCTCTTTTTGCCGTTAATTTAATTCAGTTAAAAGTTGCTCGACAAACTGGTCTTTTACTGCTGCAGTCTTATCACGGAGGAACATGCCCGGGAAACAATAGAACTACGGCGAGTTTGGCCAAAGAGAAAAAATATAGACGAGTCGCTTTCGACTACTTTCTTTCCTTTAATTTTCAATAAAATAATTCGTTCGTAACTCATTTGAGTACTTATTTTGTCATTCAAATTTTATCAAATACATTAAAGTTTAAAACATCTGGTTTTATAAAATTGATAATTTGAGCAATATTTATGGTCCTTTAATAAAAAATGTGGTTTTAACTGATAACATTTTAAATAATAAAAAGTAATATTTTTAATGTAATGGTTCATTTTTACATTAAAAATGGTATGGTAGGTTGGGTGCAGAACCTGTACGGGGATTAAAGCCCTTATTCATAATCTTGAGCACTTTAGAGGAAGGTTTTGTGTTATTGTAATAATATGTACAGTTACTTTGAATCGTCATTTATTTTCAAGCATCAAAATTATGTAAACATGATGTGATGGTGTTTTCGCCCTGCACTGATAACCTTTCTTAGAAATATTACAACTAATATTTTTAAATAAATATATTCAGTTTTGACATTAATATACCCATAATAACAAGAACTTTGTATGTGGTTTAGTAAATATTGATTTCTTAATAAAAGAATTCAACTCTTTATGAAAAGACCCTCATAATCAAATTTTTACAATTGTTGTGCTTACTGTTATTTGCATTAATTGTAATTTTTGTTATTTGTTTTATAATGATGAAAAGAGTTTTAAAAAAAAGAAACAGAGGCGAATGCTTCATCATTTAATAATTTAAAAATCAATGTTACTCTAAAAATGATTGATTAAATATAGATGTAATGTATTCTGGATTGAAATGTATCAATTTTAATATGACTTATTTTTGTTCCTAACTTAAGAGTTTTTTTGTCCACTAGTGTAATATAATAATATATATAATAAAAAAAGCTAACTCATCTTAGGGGTCTGCAAAAGCTTGTTTTTTTTAAGAAAAATCAAAGAAGAAATACTTTAGTAATCAATGTGAATTTACTTTAAAATGAATAATGAAATACTATGCACTTTTAGAATTAAAAGTTAACAAATGAGTTCTACTTGAATAAAGGTGTTTGAAAAGAATGCGATTGGAGTTGAACGTGAAATAGTTTTAATTGAAAGAATTTCACGACATAAATTCAGTTGGACAGAGGAAAACAGAGTGTGTTGATCTTGAAATTCTGGGACTGGCCTGGTTTAGTCTCAGGTGTGTGGTGCATTTATTTTTTTCGTATTTAAAAAGCACCACCCCCACTCCTGTCACTATTTTAAAATTAAAACCTGGCTCGGCGCTCCTTTCCACACTTTTCGAGAGATTTATACTCGTTCATGACTGTAATTTTCCTATTATTTATCGCTTGGCTGGAGTTCCTCCTGGTCTACAGCGTACGGAGGACAGGAAACGGGGAAAGAGGAACGAGGAAGACTTCCTCAAACGGTTTGTCTTTCTCTCTCGACCAACTTCTTCTCGGCGAAAAATAATTTATATGGATTTCCAGGGGCATTATTATTTATTTAAAAGTTTTTTAATTTCCATTGTAGGGCCATAAAAAATTTAATTTTGTTTAATTTTTAATTTTGCACTCTTTGCACAAAACAGGATGAAAAAAGGGAGAGAAAAATATGGGCTCAGGCAAAGTGAATAAACAGTTGGCGACAGTTCATTAGGCTCATTTATCGTAATGAAATTGTGGTCTCGGCAGAGGTTTTGTTTTAAAAATTTATTCAATTAGCCGAGTAAATAAACTGCTATTTGAATGATATGCCAAAGTTGATACAATTTTATAAATGAATATTAATTTCGCCGACAAACGAATACAAACCACAAATGAAATTACACAAATTATTGCGGTTTTTTACATTTTGCGAAAAGTGTTGTGTGATTTTTTAATTGTAATAATTTCATTAAATGTTCCTTTGAATTATTTTTCATCAGATTTACAATAAAAAATTTAACCACATTACCTATTTTAATTACAACGTGTACAAAAAATTAACATTTTATAATAAAAAACCTTTTATATGAAGTATTTGTGATTTTTTTTATTTACTGAAAACTTCTATTGCAATCGAAACTTTTTTCATTGGAATTTAAACTTTTTTCATAGAGATTTTAATTTTTTTTATTGCAATTGCAAGAGTGGTCCGAGTGACACTTTAACTGTAAAATCTGCCACTCCGATCCGTAGTTCTCCTTTGTTTCTTGATATTCCTTTATTTAAATATTATTAAATTTTATTTATTTGAGAATTATTAATATTTTAGAGAATTATTTATTGAAATTATTCATTTAATCTTCGCGTCACAAAATTGGAATCATGTATTCAAATCCCAGTAAAAGCAGTGAATTTCTATTTCAAAATTCATTTGCCATAATTATCTAATAATAACAATTTGAAATATATTTGTTTAATACATTTACAAAATAATACCTCAACATTCGAACAATTGGTATCGTCAACATTATTTGTTCGAATTTAGACAGGTTTTCAAAGATTGGAAGGAATGCATAGAATCGAAGAAATAAACTGGATCTTTCTAATACTAGTAATTTGCTGCTGTTCATTGAATGGATATAGATGAAAATGTGAAAGGGGTGATCTACTTCGTAGTATGAGTGTTCTATTTCGGTGGCAAAAACGTCCCAATAAATAAGCTCTAAATAGAATCATCAGTTAATGGTGCTAATCACATCACAGCAAATAATGATTCGAAAAATGATATTCAATTGTCAATTGTAAAAGATTGCCAAATGAATAGATAGGACATTTGATAACATTGATTACGTGAAACCATTTGGTTAGACCTAAACCGGTAACGGTTGTTGTATCGTCGAAACATAAATTTTTGGGTTTTTTTTACTATTATTGAAATAAAATTATGCAAAGCTAGATGATTTTATCAAAATGACAGAAAGTCAATAATTATACAAAAGAACTAATAAAGGTAGTATGTGTCTGATACATTATTAGGAAAGAGTTTTGAATTAAATTTTTTATAGACAATTCATAAGGAGAAGGTATATTTTAGAAAATATTGTGTATGATTTCAATTTTCTTAAGATTGAAATATGTTCCTAATGATACTAGTTTCAAATTCACATAATTTAATGATTTATTGCCTAAAATAACCAAATTGCATTAAGCTTGAAGCAACCTATTGCAATTCCGTACACATTTATATTATTAAAACCGTTTAAACTAATTCAGGATTTTAAATATCAAACTGAATCATAAGTGAACCTTTGTACATGTAAATTTTGATTGATATTATCCTTTTTAATTAAATGTTTATAAAGATATATAAACTAAAATAAATTTAAAAAAATTGAGTTACTCCTTAAAAAACATAAAATTCCATTAAACTCAAATCATCACACTTCGCAAATTTATCGATTCTCTCATTCGGTCCAATTAAAGTTTATGAGAGTTGTGCCTTGCCAAACTTTCCGTATTAAAAGGGTGAATATCTGTCAAGCGACTGGAAAATCGCCAAGTGTGGACCAGTTGCCGAGCAGCAGCGGACAATTTGTCACTCACCAACTACTGTAATCTCGCCGTGATCGGACACGGTCTGGAATGATGGAGCCTCGGCCGACACTTCGCAGCGATAGATGCCACCTGTTGCGAACTCGGCGTCCGTCAGCACCACCATCGTGTCCGTGCTGTTATGGAGCTGCAAAGACAAACCGGGGAGACTGATGTTATCGAAAAAGTACATTCTCACTGCATTAGGCACATAAAAATCAGGCATGTGTAATTGAAAAGGATCCGCAGAGTCATTAATTATTTTATTAGGATTAACAAGGATAATTATGTGGAAGGAAATAATTTTAATGGTTAAATGATTTATTGTAATTGATCTTTTTCCGAGATATGTAAATTTGTTTTTTTTTTCAATTCCAATTCATGATTTCTTTCTAATTCCAGTTTTTTTGCTTACTTTATTGCGATGGCGATTAAATTCATTTTGTTGTAATTTTAACAAACAGAAGTTTATACTAAGATAATAAATATTTAATACATTAATGGTAAAATTCCTTTATTGAAAAAATTCATTACCAATGTTTAAGTTATATTTTGGTAAATTGCAAATAAATAATTAGGCTCTAAAAATAAAAAGGATCGCCATTTATAACAGTACTATTGTACTTACTTTGATTATCACTTGTTAAAATGAAAGAGTTTAATTAGAGCTCAAGCTTGGTGTTCTTTATTGGACCTTGCCTCGATGGCGGTCAGCTTAAGTCTCTCTCTACAATAACGTCTTACACTCTACTTTACTCTACTTACTAATACTAAGCTAATCTATGGAATAATCTGGAAGAGTGGTGCGTCATCCACTACAAGGCATAAATAAGTTTACATTTTTTTCCATATCCTTTATGAGTTAAAGGGATATATAAGCAATAACAACATGGCATACATATACGAGTTTTAGATTTAGATAAAATAGTAAAGCGGTTTATTTTTTATTGAAATTATCTTTGTTCAAAATAATCGGTATTTTATTTATCATTTTATTCTTTATCGACTACGCGACATTCAGAAATGGAACTAGTTATAAGAAAAAAAAAGCTTAGGGTTAACTGGGATTGACGCCGTACTTTTTGGAAGAATGACTGTAAATAGTAAATTGAAAGGTGGAGTAAATTCTAAAGCTTTTAACTTTGAAGTCTAATTTATATAACCTATTATCATATCAATTCATTTTGGTTGGGGCTGTAATTAAACAAAATACCATAAAAAATGACGGTTGGAAATTGGATATCTTATCGAACATATTTGGAAGAGATGGCAATCAAGTTCTTCTACATGAATTACAATTTTATTAGATCTTTATGGTGCAAGGTTCCTTTCTCATAACTATTGCAAATCTTACGAGACCTATTTCGATCGGAAAAATGTTAAATCAAATCAGCCTATTTTTTTATTTTCGCATTTTCATTTTTTTCAGTTAATTGGATTTATAGTTATATTACTAATGTATATCCTAAATAAAAATATAATAATATAATTTTATTATCTGCAAATAAACAAAAGTATGGCATCTCACCCAAATTGATAGGAGAAATGCCATAATGATTAAATTATTAGACCAAAAAATATGGTAAAACACTAACCCAAATAACACATTTAACAAAAAAATACTATGCTTAATCTTTGTTTATGCATTTTTGTTGCTTAATATTGATATTATGACACCCAATTTTGCTCTGTTAAAGCCGTTATTATAGCACAAGTCTTATCAACCTTGTTGTATAAATAACTATTATATAAATAATGATAAGCGACACCATATAAGCACAAAATTCTGAACAAAAAAAAATATTAATTTTTAAATATCATATTAAAATTTTTAGATCAGTCGGACCAATACTGAAAAGTTATTTAGCTCTCTTTAAGAGCTTTAAAATACTGGAAAAAATCTACATTTATCCCTTACCCACCCTTATATAAGGAGAGTAAGGCGTCTCTCCCAGGTTTAAAAATTGAATACGTATAGGATGAAATTTATTTCGGTACTGCCATTAAAGTCGATTGATATTTTAGAATTAGTTTACTATGAGGATTTTAAAGGCTGTGGGATAAGCATTACGTAGGAACAACCTAGAATTAGTTTCTTTGAAAATATTTTTTCATCAAGAAATGCAGACAAATCCTACTGCCTGATCAAAATCCCCCATCAATTGTTCTTTGATTATATTGTTATGGTAGCAAAACTTATTTCTTAATTAAATAGTTACTATACTTGACTACTGGAATTGTATAGTATGTCAATTTTTTTAATATAATTGATTGAACTTAGAGAGCTATTCAATTAAGTTTTGTGTTATAAACCGAAAAAGAAAGAAGATTACCAAATTTGCACTATTACTCAATTAGCAAACACTTATCCTTAGCACAAAACAAAATTTTGAATATTTGAAACATATATTGAAAAGGATTCAATAATCATAAGATATTTTTGATAATACAGTAATTTGGGTAGCGACTTCCAAATAAGAAATTATTTAAAACCATTTCCAAAACTCTTTATGATTATAACCATTTCTCAAACCCCAAAAGTTAAGAACCCTAATTGATATTTTAATCTCGATAATTTGGCACCTTGTCCTTGATCTTTGGATGGCATGTTTTCCCCCTGCAAATGTAATTCGCACTAATATTATTTTGTCATCAAATTTGACGGGTCATAAATAATGGCCCACTTTTTAGTGCGTTTGCAGCAGGGGATGAAATACACATGAGCTTATGCTTTATGTGCTTTTATATTCGTACGTTTGTCGGTGACAATGAATGGGCGACCCTTTTCTCTGTTGTCAGGCATTGTCGACGTGATTCGAGAGAACACCCCGGCCTATTCTTCTCCGGTGGCGCCTCCTAATGTGGCGCTGTCACATGAAATGAAACCGCAAATGAACGCCTCTTCATAATATCCTTCGTCTTGGGCTGGTTTTGCTGCTGCTGTTTCTTTAATATACGAGTAATACATATTTGGGCGTGTGCCACAGAAACGTACTTTTTGCAAAAATTTTTCACTCATTTTCGTACTTTTGTAAAGCTTTGTCATTGATAATTTAAAATTTAATGCAAATTATTATCATAAGCTATCTGTTTTTAATTACTCGAACTCCAAACAGGGAACTAGTTCTGACTTGTAATTTTTTTAAATGTCTCCTTTAAGGTGAAAATACTTAAGAAATATTGATGTGTCTAATTTTTTTTTTTTAACGACATGAAAATTCCATTTGCTAATGTTAAACTATAATAATATTTTAATCAATAATGAAAAACTGGTTGTTAGAAGCAAACTTAATGCTTTTTAAAGAATGTTTTTATTAATTATTTCGGTTTCTTATTTATTTTACTTGTACAAATTAATTAATACTTCTATTTAATTCTCATTGTAGAGAAACGTGATAAAAGTTGATATAATGAACTGATGATAGCTATTCGGATTGTATATTATTTTGTATAAAATAATAAATTTAGTTACTATCTTCATTCAAAATCAATAACACGGAAACGTTACAAAATTATTTGCATAAATCAATAATCATATTTGTAATCAAAACTTTCAATTTTCGTTCAATCAACCCGATATCTTATAAAAACTAACTTATTTTCATAAACTTTAAAATAAACGTTAAAATTAAATATTTTTAATAAAATGGATAAACCTTTGTTATATTGAATGCATTATTAAAATATGACAATAAACTCTGATAAAGCCAAACTTATGGTAATCGCAAAGGATCCCGTCCGATGTAAACTAGTTGCAAACAACAGAATAGTAAAGTAAGTATATACAATCACTTATTTGGGAGTTGTTAGTGTTGCGCCATCAAGAAGCACAATATGGTAATTTCATACAAAAGCTGACTGTGTTTACCATCTCTGACTGTCTGCCTTACCTACTTTTCGTTTTAAATGTATTGTAACTGGAAATTTCCAAATCTGTCTTTCGAGACGGTTTACCACTACAATTAACAGTGCTCGAGAGTTGGTATAAGAGGTCCTAAGCCAAACAATACTTCAGCTATAGGTGGATGTTTGAGAGGCCCACTTTTCCAAAATATGAACATTGAGAATAAAGTGAAAATCTACAAAACTCACATAAGACCCATTAAAACTGATGTGACTGAAGCCGGTTCTGACAGCAGTAAGACTTTTTGGAATTTAATCCAAAACCATAGTCAATTAACGTAAAGCCATTGTTTAAATAGGAGCACCGCTACACAGCAAACCCCTATAACTTAATAACGTGTATTTCGTAATCATTCCCACTTGTTAACTTATTTTTAGAGGTGGATTTACCCGGTGCGAATCCGTGGATAACCTAAGGAACTCGCGTCCAAGGAATCTTCACCCAAGTGGGGCGGTAGTCCCCAGGGCTGTTAAAATCCTTTACGGATCTCAAATGTGTTAAGATTTCCACCTTCCAACGCAAACAAAAAAAATAGTAAGACTTTAAAATTGATGGAATCAACGGAGATTAGGGTTCCTTAAAGCAATAACAGGAAGGACATTGCCAGACCAAACACCTAGCCCAACAATCCGCGACGAATGTAATATCACTGATATTCGAACATGGACGAGATCTAGAAAGAGATTTTGAAACCAGCACGTAGACAGAATGGATCTGGGATGAATGGCTCAATCAGCACGAGATAACAGTTTGAATAAAAGACGACCACGAGGAAGACCACCAAAACAATGGCGGGAATGCTGGTCATCCAGCTCCAAAGACGAAGCAGGAACATAACAGGTTTTTAAGACCTATAATAAGCAAAAGAAGAAATATAAACACGAACGAAATTGAAATGCGTACTAGTATATTTCGATACATGTAGTGAAATAGACTCATTTACGAGATTACAAATAAGTTAGTTCAATTTCTTACAATTTTGTTCTCTTCCCAGGATATCCAACAACTTCAATTATCAATTCATTTTGTATTTAGACAAGTTATTGTTATTCTCTTTTCTAAAGGACAAATTCTTTTGTCACCTAACCCCTAGCTCACACTAGAACCGTCAAAAGAACTTCAAGTTATACAGCTTTGTGACGATGTTTCAATCGCTAAACCCACTATTTCCGATTTGAAAAAATTAATTTAAAACATACGTTTGGATATGGCTGCAATCCCTTCATCGATTATAGTTCTACAAATTCAATTGAATTTAATAGTAAAGCCTTAATTAAATAAAAAGAAGTAATCAATCGCCTTCCTGATAAAAACGGTAATAATAAGTTGCATTATGAGTACTCAAATGAGTTGTGCCCATATTTGGCATGTTAGGATCCAAGGTTTTGCGAGGCTGTATCCACAATTTAGGCCAAAAAGCGGAAGAAGAAGCCGAGAGCAAAAAGGGAAAGGGACAGCGAGGGGGTGAAATAAATTCGTTATCAAAGGTATTATTGATGGGGCCCATTCATAAATAAATTACAACTCTTTGGCGCGCAAATTGAATCCCAAATGATGTCATCTACACATTTTGTAAGCGTGATTGTGTGACTGTGGCAGCTCAGGCGATAATGAATTTATTGTTATCACAACCACGGACGACGGTCCTTTGTCAATGTCACACCGCAATTTCTGGCTGCCAGATAGAGAAATATCCAGGCCTCTCCACTCGATTTTGCACAGATTCCGGGACAAAATGTGCGAAATCCTGAAGGATTTGAAAGAGATATCAACAATGGTTCGCCATAAATTACAAACAAATTGGCAACCACTCACAGATAACTATTACGTATGCCAATTCAACAGATAGAACCATAATTGTGTTTTATTACATGTAATTTATTATTTGTTTTGCCATCGTTTATTTTTGAATTATTAATGGCTTACAGTTTAGTTTTATGGGATATCACTTATTGGATGGGAGATATCTTAGAGATAAAATTCTTTATATAAATAGAAAATAGTAATTTTATTATTTATGTCTTTTATATTTAACAGACAGAGAAATGTGTTGAAGATATTTTACCTAAATCTTATTTTAGTTATTTTTTTCAAATCTACTTTTTTATTAAAAAATTTATAGTTTTAAGTTAAATTCAAGAGAATTTATACTGGGTTACTATAGAAAATATTAGCTGTTCAATTGCTTAAAATTAATATTATGAAACTCAAAAGTGCTCTATTAGTCGTTTTTATAGCACAAGTGTTTTTTTTTATTATTATTGTGTCCTACGTAAGCACAATTCATCAATTTATATGAAAGTAACATTGAGACTGGAGGTTTTATTGTAATATATAGACGAACATTATCCGACACTCTCAGTTTACAGTTATGAATTTTTATACAGTGGACGCCGCTTATTAGGACCACTCTGGGACCGGCATAATTTGGTCCTATTAACCGATTGGTCCTTTTAAGCGATTGGTCAATAAAAGCTAGAATTTGATCTGTAGGTTAAGATTTTTAAATATGTAAGAGTATGTACATATGTATATACACTCGAATGTGCTTGGAAAAGTGTATTTATTAAATAATAGTTGTTCAACCTATGTTTATCTTGTAAAATTTTAAAATAATTCAATCGTCAATACCGTGGTATATGTATTGTGCCCTGTCAATCAAACAAATTTGAGCGTTAATTCTCACCCGGTAATAATGAACGAGAAGTAATGTATATAAGAAAACGGAATGAATTTAGCAATCGATTTAACAATTAAATCTGATTCTGAATGTAGTGAAACTGAATGACGAGTAAACTATTGCAGTGTCATCAAATTGGCAAACACAAACATGCTATAAGACGATTTTTTTGCGGTTTTCCTATTCTCTTCTCTTTTTCAGTCGATAAAATTAGCGTAGCACACATGGTCAAGGTTGATGTCAATAAAAATAAACAAAAGACTGAGTTATCGGCACTTGTTCTTGCAATTTCTCCCTGTTTTAATGATCTTGGCCACAGAATGGTCCCATAAAGCGATGGGTTTGGCTCCATTAAGCGATGAATTTTAAAGTATTTATATACGGCCGATCCGTTTCTAGCCATTTTGGTCCTATTAACCGTGGTCCTAATAAGCGGCGTCCACTGTATTTAAAAATGCTGTTCCGAATTCTATAAAATAGAAATATTGAAAACTATTATCTAAATATTAGAATTTGTACCGGATAAACCTAAAGCTATTACCAAAAAATGTTTCTCTTAATTCAGTTATAGGTCCAAAGAAATTAAAGTTAAATAAAGTTGCGAAACAGGTACACTGGTTTGTTTGAATTTATTTAAATACAATTATGTTCTCTCTCTTGTCCACATTACGATCGATGAATTTTATAAGCAACAAAGGCAGGTATAGAAATTTTATTCGTGTGGAACAGAACAAAATACATTTTTATAAAAAATTGAGGAATTTTTAAGATTTTTGTGCTAATTTATAATTAATTTAATAAATAATGTCACATTTGTATATAAACTTTGTATTGGGGAAGTATATACAAAATGACATACTGTTTTGTTTTTGGATCATAATTCTTTATGGGTATTACACAACAAAATCATATTTTACAGTAATCATGTTTGGCTATTTATTTATTAAAATTAATATCCAAATGTTGCAAAAAGTGACCAAAAAAGATTTTCAGCTTTAAAGAGAAATCGGCAATAATCTGTTTTCTAAAACGGTATGGAAAAAATAGCCGTACATATTTTGTCCATAAATAGTTAAAATGCCCAGAAATTTTAAGAACTCATCTCATCGCCAGTCCTGGAGGCAAGACGATATCGAAGTCGAAATTTTCCTAATACTTCTCATTATAATGTAGTGAAATGTTCTCCTTTATACTCTAAAGACCTTTTTAGGTAAATTGTTGGCATTGGGTTTACAGTTCTTGAACATACGTTCCTAGACGAACACAGGGTTTTGTTTGCAAAATTATAACCACCAGAAGAATATGTATGCGAAACTGTTGGAGTATGTTCAATTAAACTGAATGTACATAAATATAAACTCGTTACGCTGAAATAATTACTGAGGGCTCTGATACTTAGACGCATGGAATGAATGAGTTCGAATTTTGGCAGGATAGCAGAGGCCGTTTGGATCATATGATATCCTAGTCAGATACGAGGTAGAAACCGCCAAAAACACTTCCTATTCCATGTCGTACATATTTCCCCTACATTTGGACTTATTAATATCAAATGGCTATAAATTTATTTGCTTTTGAAGAGAATTTAAAGAAATATTTCGAGCCTTTAAGTTATTCAAATTGATTGATCTTAAAAATAAAATTACAATATTTTTACTTTGAAAGCTTGAAAATTCTCTAGTGACATAATCATCTATACGAGTATCTAACCTAAATATAATAGTTTGTGCAGCTTCTTTGCAGCAACTTTTGGCGAAGCGTTTGTCAAGTTGGGTGCAAGATGTCGAATGGAGATTGCTTTGAAATTCCATATTCACATGCATTAAACTGAGCTCGAGCTCAATAACTTTTGACTCGATGCGCATCGAAAGTGTCCCACATCAGGACATACACATTTCCCAGTTTGGAATTTCCTAAGGGATAAAACTCTAATGCCTCCCACATTCTCCATCTCCCTCCGATGTGCGACTTTGAGTGCATCAATTGCAAACTTATCGTATCTCTTTTATGTTCGCCTTCAATCGGTCAATATTTTATCCTAAACTTTTTCAAATTCACCTGTAATGTGAATTGGAAACTGTGCGAAAACTTTTCCTCAAGTAATTCTCATTTCCCAAATTCCCAGAGTTGGACTTGATTATTATTGGTCTTCTTCTTCGAAAACGTCGAAGAATGCGACACTTCTACACTTTATCGATTTTATTTTTAGCTATTGTTTAAACTAAATGTAGGAAATTTAATTAAAATAAAAGATCTGGCTTAGTTAATAGTTACGGTTTTATTAAAGGTTTTTAATATTTATTTAAACAACGTGTGGGAAAAATGAACCATTATTAAACTCGAGTATAGTTCTAGAAAACGAATGAAATGGGTTTTCTAAGAGAAACGAGTGTTTAATTTTGAGTTTTTTCTAACCAGTTTTTTACAAGATTTTATACAATTCGCATATTTATTAGCTATTTTTCCGCGAAATATGAAGTAAAGAATAAGAAGACAACCCAGCACTAAACTAAGTCTCAATTTTTCAAAATATCTCGACAACCATGCACTGTATCACTGATATGCCCGTGATGGCACTCATCATTTAAACCACATTTAAAAGCCACAATCAACATTTAAGAAGAACTTTACTTTTTATCATTTAATGTGAAAAATATTATATTGATTAATAAACCATAGCCTACTTTATTATAGAGACATGAAAAACGTCAAAATAAATTTCTTTCTACGTTACTAAGATTTAAAATTATAATTTTTAGTAGTTGAATTTTTTTACCAAATAGTAATTTCGTGTATTAACACGATTTGTCTGCGGGTATTGAATTATACTTTATTCAACACTGTACGATTATAAAGCAATTTCTAGAGGAAGTATTGGCTCCTAAACTGTAAACATTTTTCAACAGAATTGTATTATATAAAAGATTTTTAAAGTTTTTAAGATATTCTTTTCTTGAATAAAATAATGCATTTATAACTCTAATATCTGTGAACGCATTATACTCGTACATATTAACACTTGAACTGAATTATTAATTTATTTATAAAGTTCCGCTGTTGTTCCGTTGGTTCATATTCATAAGTGTTTATTTTTTAATGAAAAAAAAAATCAAATTGTTTATGAATTTTAGTAACATAATACGTAGTATATTTCTATAGGGGTAGTGTAATATCCGGTTACACATGTGTATTGAACGCTATTTTGTGTAATTCTAAAAATTATCAGTTAATTGATAATTATTAATAAAAACGTTTTTAATCTTTAATCTCTACCAACGGGTTTTTAGACTTCTCATGACTATTTGTTTCAGTGAATTAGTTGTCAATTAAAAGCACCTAGACCGGCTGTACGCGGGTCCACTCAATCCGTCCATTTTATTTATATTTTTGTGTCATTACCTTATTTATAATTCGCTATGAATGTTTTCCGGCAATTGATTTAAACAAATGGAAAACATTTTTCTTGCTGAAAAATATCGTCCAAGGATTCGATTCCACGACCAAGCGCTAACCACTAGACTATACCTTGCGAATTGATATTATGGTACCCAAATTTCCTCTGTACAAGTCGTTTTTATAGCACAAGTGCTAACAAGAATTCTTAAAAGCACTGGGCTTTTTTTTTAATTTTTAATGTGTGACCTCTGTGAAAAAAAATTCATATAACTAACCAAATTTGTATGAAAGTAATTTTTATATTTTAGTTTGTACTGTTATATGGACATTTAACGGTTTTAATGGTATTTACGGATGAGTTGGCGGTTTAAACGGATATATTCATTTTAAATTGACCGAGTACATTTAGACACAATAGGAAGAATATGATATTTCTTATGTGCAAATAAGAGGTGACAAAATATAATTTTCTACCTTACACTATGTAATGAAGGACAGAAACAGGAAACGAATTGTGATAGAATTATAAATTTATAAATTTCAAATTCGAATTTACGACGACTTTTCAGAAATTTGTGATAATTTATTTCAAAATGCAAAAAAAATTGTATTACAAACAATCGATAAACATAAGGACCATCTTTAAAATACTTGATACCCCCATGACTTTAAATAATACCTTATCTTATCGACCTAATTGAATAAATAACTAGTATGCCTTCTTTCATAAAAATAAAAAACAGAATTAGAAAATACTAACACTACAAATACTTATTTAGATATTTAAAACCAATGATTTTATTCCCATTTATAAAAATAAATTAAAAAATAAATAGAATACCAACAAGAATTTTGAAATACGGTATTACCTTTTAATTTTACCGAATATGAACAGAAGTAAATTAAGCCATATGTTACGAGAAGTCATGAATGAAATGCCGTTAAATATCTTATGACGCTTCAAAATAAGTAGTGGATAAGTTTGAGGAAGTTATATGTCGATACCCAGAAAAGAGCAAAGATTTAATGTTAATATTTTACAGTTTTTGGAATAGAAAACTTTATTAAATTGGGATGTCAGCGGCCTCCGTTAAAAAAAGAATGCTTAAGAAAAGTTTCAATTTTTAGAGCAAATGAAAAACATTAATTTTCATGTCGGAATTAAAAAAATCATATATTTTTCAATTTCAAAATGAGATCGCTTCATTTATGAATAAAAATTTACAATGAAAATAGTGGAAAAATGAGCGAAATTTGAATCTAAACAGCATAACATGAAGAGCTTCATTGGTTGCACCACTATAAAGGAAAACTAATGAACATGCATTTAAGGAGTAGAAGGTGTCAGCTTTGATGCTAAGGACGAAGCTTTGGGCGAAATGACGGTATTTTTGTCGCATTTAAATGTGTTTTCTTGATGCGAATTACTTTTAATTAAAAGTGACAATGTTGAGTATTTTCTCTTCTTCTGGTCTCGCCTCTAGCCGAGGACACTTTTAATTTATCCAATTACGGTGAAGCCCGGCGGCTTCAGAGTGACTTGACTGGCACCATTCTCTCTCTCTCTCACTCCTCGGATCCTTCTCACTCGTGCTGCGTTTAACATTCGCAGAAAAACAGCTCTTATTCCCGTTAACGTTAAAGTGGATGGCATTAAAAATTCTTGTGAAATTGAGAACGAATTAGCAAAAAAATGTGCCAAAAAACCCCGGGACCAGGGAATACGTTTTCGCAATCCTGGCGATTCTTGGCGTGACAGAATTAATACAAAATATGCAAATCAAGGCGCAAAGACACAACTGAAATATGATGATGTTGATGGTAATGGCGAAAAGTGTCACTCGATTTCGCACTTTGTGGCGCTTTTGCATGAAATGCGACAGTTTTGCGGAGATTTTCCCTATTAACAGACGGAATTATCCTGACAGTTGGATATATGTTTGTGTATTTACACCAAGACGCTCATTTATTTACACTGAATTCGTCTTAACATCTTCGTCTCGAGACTTGTGTCCTCTGTTGATAGAGATACATAGGAAGCCAACAAACTCAAATTGAGGCTTAAGTCTTTACAGTCCATGACGTTAGAAATTTATTCAGATTAAATGACGATTATGAAAGTTTTGTAATATTTAAATTCCCGTTCATTTAGCATTTACGAATGGATTAAATACAAAATGTGTTTGATATTTTTAATATCCATTAATAGTAAGTGTGTTGAAATGTAATAAGTGTGGAGCTATTCAAAATTATTTTTAATTATAAATAAATGTGAATTAGTTAAATATTTTCTTTAAAAATAATTTTGAGAACATAGGAATAGTCCTAAAAGCAATTTCGTCTGAAGAAAAAAGGAATGATAGATATTTGAGCATCAATAACCACTGAATCTATATTCAAAATAAGATTGAACTGTTCGCCATCCCATTCTCATTCATCTTTTCCTGTATCCAGGGATTTTTTCTTATGAGTCGTTAACAATTTTTTTTTAAATAAAATCAATGTTTTAAAAATTCCTATACCGCATACAAACAATCAGAAGATTGCAAATAAAAATGACATAATGGTTCTGGACACCGAGCACACGAAATCTAAATGCGAGTTGATGACTTTCCCCTAAGTCACCCTAGCCCAGTGTATTCTCTCCAAAATTTAAAAATGTGTATTTGTTATTATTCTCTATGCGTAATACTATATGCCATATACTATATTTTATTTCAAATTAGAAATTAAAAAAAAACATTATTTCTTCAATACATATCGTGTAGCGTGTATAATATATATCTTATTTTTAATTCAAACAAATCGTTGACAATATAATGTTCCTTATAGATTAATATTTTTTAGAATAGTTTAATAAAACACGACTAAAGAACATCCAAACCAAATATCTATAAATTGTAGTTATTAATTACTATCATCGTCAGTATTTATAAATTTTATTTATATGAAATTATATGATTTAAAAATTATACGTTCGCATTCAAAAACTCTATACAAAACCAAAAATTCCAAGAATAGGTAATTTATAGACATTTTTTAAAATGCAAATTTAAAACTGGTGTTAAGGATTAATTTAAATAAAATAAAATAATCTTTTTCCTTTCAATTCCTGTAAGGATCATGGGGGGTCTCAACCTCAACCAATGGGTTTTCGACCTTTCAGGACTTTGTTTTTTCAGTCCTATTATTAGTCAATTAATAACATATTTAAATAATATTTTAAAAATATTATATTTTGATAATCAAATTAAACTTTAAATGCATGTCATAGTATATTTCGATACAAGTAGTGCGGTTATTACAGCACGAATTTATCATGTATTTTAACAAACACAGCGAGTAAAAATAGGAAATGAGTGCTGTAAAAACCGCACTACTTGTATTTCACATGTGTATTGAACGCTATTTTGTGTAATTCGGAAAAAATACCAGTTAATCGATAATTAGTAATAAAACCGTTCACAGCGGTTTTTTTTTCAAATAGTGCAACAACAACTCGCAACGAAATTTTCACATTTAAATAATAAATTGGGTTTTGACAACAATATGTAATTTCATTAAATTGGTGACAAGGACACAGCGGTTTTTTAAATTGTGCAACAACAATTCCTAATGAAATTGTGAATGGAAAATATTTCAATAATAATGTGTACCTATTTGATTATGACAACAATTTGTTACTTCATTAAACTGATGACAATTTGCGTGAAAATTTTGAAATATTGCCGCACGCGTGCCGTAAAGTAAACCGTTACAGAACCAATTTGCGTTAAAAAGAAACTACTTTTGATACGAAATTGCACAAAATTGTTTATTCTTTGGATAAATAAGATATGAATTCTCTGATTTTTGAACTTTTAGTAACTAATTCTTATTAAACACGATCTAAATTTGAGTTATGTATGTACTGGACCCTGGAGCGTATCAAAGGGTGGGGAAGGGTGTTGTTATTATACTCATATGTTATGAAGTTATAAACCTGGAAATATTTAAGTGTATGTATTTTTAAAATAAATATTTGAACCAAATGTGATTGAAAAAATTACTCAACTCCATCTCATGTTTTATGTAGATGCATAGTACTTTTTGTTGTTACTCGTATTTTCCGTTTGCATTGACGAATCCAGATTGCGGTACGTGCATTCGTAATGAGAGCACGAGTGATACAGTGAATCCATCT
>JXOV01007541.1:15515-27577 GCA_001014945.1 Clogmia albipunctata | reverse complement strand
TTGGGATGAAAAGGAAGGAAAAAAAAATTAATAGTGCTGAGCATTTTTCAGAATCACAATTTGGGAACCCCTGGTCTAACTAATTGATTGTAGTCATTTCCCAAACTTTCACAATTGACAATTGAATAACATGTCTTTTAATCCTTATTTGTTATGATGNTGCAAAGTATTAGTCAGCTTAATGGGTTCTACAATCCCCTCATATTTTATGAAAACATAGATTGATCCATCAAATTTATTATTTGCTGTTTCTTTTATATTTTATAAATACAATTATATATATTTTTAAAATGATTAATGATTTAACAAGTGATCATTGTTATTAAAATGAATTTTAGAACATTATTTTTAAAAAAATATACTTTCAGTTCCTCTAAGGAACATGGAGAGTCTTAACCTTAACCAACGGGTTTAGACTTTTCATGATTATTGATTTCGGTGTATTATTAGTCAATTATTAGCACCTAGACCAGTTGAAAAAGGATCCAGTCAATCCTACCCGCCCAGGGATCGAACCCTTAACTCCGAAGAGGCAGTCGGATGCGTTACCACATCGGCCACGAGACTGATATGATGTTCTATATAAGGACTACTTATTGGCAGGTTTTTGCGACAGAAACAGAACACACATACTACGAAGAAGACCATCTCTTTCACAACTTTCATCTGTATCCATTGATTCAATAGCAGCGGATTACTAGTCTTGCAGAAAGATCCGGGTTTTCGATTGTATGCACTCCATCCAAGCTTTAAAATTCGAAAGAAAAAAGTTTCGATATGATCATGACTCGACCCTGCAATGGTTTCGAGCGAACCAATTCTGTAACTATATTAAAAAAAATTAAATAAAAATAACACTTGCTACATTAAATATCATTATCGAAAATATAAGTAAATGAAATATATTGGTTTAATGCCAATTTATGGTATTGAAATCGAAATTGTTACCAAGTAAAAATCAAAACTACTGATTATTGCCTGGATATCGGAACTAAACAGATTTATAGATACATTACTCATTCACCATAAAGGTGGACACCCTCTCACCATCCACGTAGACTGGTGCAATTTATCGTAATACGTCTCCATAAAAAATGAGTAATAACTACCCGTTTTTTCAAAGATATTTATACCGCCTTTTAAAATGAAAAATTCTGGTAAACAGACAATAAAAAACAGTTATAATTACTTGTTTTGTCGGGATTTGCTTTTGTGCAGGAATTGGCAGTTTAGGGTGGTTCCAACGACTTAAACTGGTTTCGATCAGACCTTACTTGTAGTCTTTGATAACAAGTTCCTTCATTCAGGTCAGTCAATTATTTATTTGATAATTCAAAGATATGATTTCATTTAAGACATGACTTGTCGTTACCTAATATTGAAGCTGATATTTCGCAACTACGACTTAAAATTATTGACAATGGCTTAGAACTGTACAAAAAACTGTGCGAAATGTATTAGTTGACTGCAATTTAATCAAATGTTTAGTATTAAGTTTATTTATATTCTGTTGTTCGTGTAACATTTGTGCGTGTCTGTCAATGAGTGCAATGTTATTAACAACCTAAATTTATCAAAAGTAAGTTAATCAAATTAAGTGCTATTAATTAACTACTAATACACTGAAAATAAATAGTCATGGAAAGTCTAACACCCGTTGGTTGAAGTTGAGACTACCCCTAGTTCCATACCGGAATGTTGTGGGAAATATTTTTTTTAAGTTAATCAAATGTCAAGAAGAAATGTTATATTCTAACCGACAATACAATTCTCGTTTCGTAATATGCTTTATTATAAAAGACTCTCTATGGAATTGACACAATTACAAGCGCAGTAAAATATCTCTATACAATTCTACTATAAAAATGAAAACATTTAACCATGTAATATACAAATTTTTTAATGAATTTACAAATTTAACATAAATAAAGATAAGTTTCAGAAGATCTAATTTGAAGAAAAAATGAATTAAAAATGCAATAATTGTAGATTTTACAGCTTCTCAAAGTTAGCGTGCCTTTAGGCACGATCAGGCCTTACGGACTTCTAATTTGCCCATCCAGACGCCTTCATCACAAAATTTACACTCAACATAATAGAATTAGTTTTATTGCATAATGTTTTATTTGAAAATACGTATGAATTTTAACATTTCATAATATAAATAAGAGTTATGAAATTATTTTTTTAATTTTGAATTTTAATAGTATATATTTTTGAATAATTTTTCATAAAAGTTTTTTTATTAAAATAATGAATTTTCCATTTTTCCCCGAATTCGCCATTTGAATCGCTTTAAATCGAATAGTTATTAAAAAAAAAACAAAGTTTGTATCACTAACAGATAGATACTTTAACATATTTCATTAAAAACTAATAAAAATGCTTTGATCAATTATATATTATCAATCAAAGATCGAGTGCCTAAAGACCCGCTGGAGAAGTTAAGGGTTAAATAGCCAATGCTTCCTCGAAAAAGGGTTTTATAATTAAATTAAATTCAATTATGCACTATTCAATATCCGCAGACAATTATAAATCGTGTAAATTTACAAATTTAGTACTTTGTACTAAAAGGTAAATAAATATATGAATAGTATAAAGTTTGGTAACAGACATATTGGAAAACCACTCGTTAATTTTAGAAAATTCATTTTATTCGACTTCTAGACCTTAACACGAGTTTAAATATGATTCTTTTTTCCCACACATTGTTTTAATAACTATGGAAGTAGAGCCCTTAATAGATCAAATATTACTTTATATAGTTCTTCATTACAAATTCTACATATACAAAATAAATCACAAATATTTTTTCAATTGATTGTAATGTATTTTGCAAATAATTCTATATTAATTAAATGAATTTTTTTCTCCATTTTATGCTAAACACAACTTTCTTTAAAGAAAATAAAGTGTAAAATTGGAAGAAATTCCAATCTTTTTGGAAAAACGGCTTTAAATAGTAAAATGATCTGCCTCTGTGTCTTAGCGGTTAGCACCCTAGACATCCTCCTCGAGGTCGTGGGATCAAATCCCGGGCGGATATTTTTCTAGCGCGAAAAAGTTTCCTTTTGTGTATATCAATAACATTGCGAAATAATATTCATAGGGAATTATAAAAATAAGTAATGGCGCAAACAAATAAATAAAATGGGCGAATTGACTGGATCCGTTTACAATCGGTCTAGGTGCTATTAACTGACTACTAATACACTGAAAAACAGTCACGTAAAGTCTAACGCCTAATCGTTGAGGTTGAGACTACCCCCAGTTCCGTCGTGAATGTCGTGGGAATAGTTTTTTTTAAATAGTAAAATGAAACGTGTTGTAAATTTGTATGCGTTAAACTTTGTAGACAAATTACTAGATATATTGTTTGCCCCTTGACCTCCCCTCCCCCATGCAATTTGCCATGGCGGATACCGTCTCATTTACATAGCCAGTAGGATGTCGTTGGTGCCGGTGGATTTCGGACTTCTGCTGACAAAACGTATGGGAAAAGACTGTTACAATCTAAAATTACGTTGTACATGCATAAATCATTAAACCATTTTTTGATCAGAAGAACATTCAATCAAATCGACCTGCACTCTTTTCCCCTAAGTTGTTTCTCCCAAATATACCCTACTAGACGTTTATAACAATTCTGAAGACGAAAAAACACACAAAATATTGATTTAACAAAAAGATTCCATTTCTCATTCAATGCAGATCCTTTACCAGATACATCACTTGATAAGATTTCACGAAATACTTAATAATTATGTTCAAAACGTGAACCATAAAATATTTTATTGTATAAAAGTAATCATTTTTATGGCCAAAACTCCAATTTATTTGTAGATTTTATTGTAAGCGTCAAAATATTGATCAAATAAAAAAAGAGAAAAGTGATAAAAATTTAATGATTTTTCCGGATCTAAAATTTAAAAAGGTCCCTTAAACATCAAAATCATAAAAAAAAAAAATAACTCGCATTCACTTTGATAGAAAAGCTCGAATGACTCACGCGAGCTTTTGAAGTCAGCACAAGTCAACTGCAAATTTTGCCGTTGATAGGTTTTCTGTCCACTGTGGCATTGGTTATCGTTTCGAGAGCTTTTCTAAAGCTGGTTGAATCTAGTTTTAATATAAAATTCAGTTTCATTTTATGAATGAAACACTGACCTACCGCAAATTAATTGTATTACATAAACAATACATAAAGTCCTCCTCAATTGCTTAATAAAAGAGAGAGATTTGGACTGATTCAATTTATTGCCAATTTATCAGTAGGGGAACATAGGTCAATTTGATTGATTGGATTGTTTCAATCTATTTTTGCTCCGTTTGACCCAACTATAAATCTCGGTAATTAAATAGTAATGCCAATGAGTATCGCAAATTATTTATGATTTGATTTGATATTAAAGGTTCTTAGAAAAGTAAAGATATTATTCACTATTAAATATTAAATAATTCTAAGAATTAAATTTTTGTGGTTTATATGATTATATAATTAAAGTATTGTCTCGTTAACAACAATGATTGCTCACTAAGGGATTTCCAATCAGAACATTCATTTCGGTATTACAACAGTTTTAGCCACAACTTGTAGTTCAATTTTATAAGGAAAAGAGTGCATTTTTTCAAATAATATTGTTATGAGCTGGTCACACTGAAATTTACTGCTCGTGAACGAACCGCCCCCATTTTAAAAATCCAATTTCCCAATTAACTTCAAATTAACGCACAACTGTGCAGCACCGGGTTACTGACATTGAAAGGGAAGTNATTACTGACTTTGTTTTTGATTTTTTAAGAGTAATGCAGTGGTCACACTGAAATTTACTGCTCGTGAACGAACCGCCCCCATTTTAAAAATCCAATTTCCCAATTAACTTCAAATTAACGCACAACTGTGCAGCACCGGGTTACTGACATTGAAAGGGAAGTTGGTCTATTGCATTTCTCGGCAACTTATTGGATCCTGCTTTGGCGATATCTTCCAAAAGTCAGCGGGCTTAACGATATTTGCTGATACCGTGTCAAATTTCAAACCGTCATTGTGCTGTTAATACTTGCTCTATTTTAAGTTTGAAAAGTGCATAAAATAGCCTGTACAACAAAGATTCCATAGACATGCAATTTCATTATCTAATCATAACAGTTCGTCCACGAGCAGTAAATTTCGGTGTGACCAGCTCATTATTAGTCGGGCGTTGAATTAAATAATATTGAGAGTTTGTCAATGAATCTGAAAGTAAAAACTGTGGCTTACTCAAATTGAAACGCTTAGTTCATAATGAAGGGTAGGCAGGTTTTACTCAAATAAACGCCAATCGGTAGCTCAGTTAACCTATTATCATATCTTATAAGAAAATTATCAAATATTCACATTATATTGAGGTTATTTGCAATTTGCCTAAAATAGACGATTTTCGTCGCAGAATTTTAAATCGGACACCCACATTATTATTATCGCAAAGGAGAGAGTTAGAAATTAAATCAACCTCTAGTGAAAAAAATGTTGAACAAAAGTCTAGAGTCAATCTGGACCAACAGTTACTGTATCTGTATAAAAATCTATTAATAAATCAAAACTTTTTTCAATGTGAAAAGCGCCTTAAGCGATGATGATTGATTATTCCCACAAAATGCACCTTGTATACCGTCATCAAACTCACAAATTATTGTCCAAAAAACCAAAAAAAAAATATTTAAATGAAGAGACGAAAAACGTTAAAAATTATCTGTTGAACTTTCTTCCGCTCGGCTGTTTTCTATGTTTGCATTCAGTTTTCTTAGTTCGTATTAAAAAAAATAATATTAACAATAAATGAAATTAATTACTTAATGCCTTATTTAAATAAATATAAAATTTTCCAATGATGTATTTAATTGGAATTTTAGTTAGCACTTTTAAAATTAAATATCTGGTTTTTAAGACACGTTTTCTTCTTTAGTTCAAGTATAACACCCTTTTAGGTCTCTAGGTGGAGTTAGGTGGCAAACTCTAATTTTACTCAAACATATAATATAATATTAAATTAAAATACTTGAATTTTTAAAGCTATTGTTTCAATACTTTTTTAACTAAATATTGATTTTTATGAAATATTTAAATAATAGAAGAACTAATTTTACTTCAGAATATTTGTTTTGAAATTTACGTTTTTTCAATATAAAATTCAAAAGCAAAAAGTGTGGTTTTCAAACAATAATCTTGGCAAATTCGCTTACGTTATTTTTTAAAACTAAACTGATATATAACTATTTATTATATTGTATGTGAATCTGATTAAAATCCGTCAACTTTTGTTTTTGTATTTATGTCCGCTTTTTGGACGAAAATTACTTATACATATATTCAATATGAGTAGTCGAAAGTTTGGCCTACAATTAATTGTCCAACCCACAGAATTGAAGTAGAATGGATAACGTCGTGCGAGTCATAATAATTACCAAGGTATAGGGATGGCTCAACGATTGTTTTTCAAATGATGGAATCAAAAGTTGATGGGCAATGGTCAAAAAATACCATGATGGCGGTCCTACCCTATACCCATGCACAGTAAGATATCGGGTTTTCTTGCAAAATTGCGTTAGTTTTGGCGCTTGCTATTTTATTTTTTATGTCCGTAGTTGTCATTATCAAAAGTGGCAAATTAAATCTTGTTAACCACCATTGCATATTTGTCTTTCATCTCTAAAAGGTTACATTCCTAACATTCGAATAAAGATTTTCTTAAAATCCGTTACCGAACGAATAAAAGATCTAATAATCTAATCTAATTATTAATATTATATTATGTTTTTTGTTTTCTTTAATTATTTGCACAAAAAGGTTTTCAAGCAATTTTAACTTAAATAAAAAAAATATAAAGTATAATTTAAAAAAATAATAATAATAAGCCTTTAGTTTGTTCAAAATCCAAATAAAAACTATATTAAAGTATTAGTAATTCTATTTGAAAAATAAGAAATCTTTCAATTTTAAAGGCACCTCAGTATAAATTAGCATAAAGAAAAGATGTAAAAAACACTTGATAAAAAAGGATTTCAAGCCCTTTCTTTAAGTAAACTTGCAAAGAGGATTTTTGCTATCATCTGATTAAAAATATAAGGTTTTCATCAGTTTGTTTAAAAATAACTAAAAACAAATTTAAAATTTGATTGAAATAAACTGAAAAAATACTAAAAATCCAAACTATAATGACAATAAAATTACAATGTAATATAAATTCCATGAAATGCAGTAACGTTGACATTAAATTCTAATAAATACAAAAAACTAATTAAAAATAAAATTTATTAGAAAAATCCCATATTTGCATGTAATTGATTCAATTAATGGAAATTCAGCGGTAATTATACACAACCAACTGTCATAAGAATAAATAAAAACAAATACTATAAGCGTGTTTAATTGCAAATTAATGTGAGCGAATAAAATATGCTAATTTATGATTTAGGTTTCATTTTGGTCGTCTTTATTAGAGTTCCGCATTTTTTAAACTTGTTAAATTGAGGTAAAAACCAATTTGTTCAAATAGAGCTGTAAATTTAGCACGTTTCCCTTGAAATTTGTTAGTTTGGATTTGATAAATAAGAAGAGATGGTATAAATGTAAAATAAGTTATATAACCAGTTATGAAATTGCAAAACAAAATGTATCGTCTTCAAGCGTAAAATATTCTTTTAATTATTCTTATCAAGTTGATGCTCCTAAATGTATAATGGTATAAATTTCACGAGTTTTGAAATAAAAAGCGTACACGTTTTCCTTGATAGTTTGTCGAATTAAAAATAGAGATGATATAAATAGAAATAAATACGAAATTGGTCTTTATCGCAATTGGCAATCAGATTTCGTAAAATCGTCCAACCAGAGCCAATTACTCATTGAAGTTCTCCATTGAAATGGGCTCTAATGATTCATCATCACTTAATCAGATCTTATCTATGGAATATTTTAATTGGATGTGGGAATTATTGAATAATAAATATTATTATACCATTCAACTGGTTCGTTTGATTCATTTACACCTGATGCAAGATCAAACTAGTTTCACCTTTTTCCGCATGTTTTGACTGGGGTTTTTTTTATTTATTTTACTATGTCCAAATTAGCCCGAGAGTTCAGTTCAAAACCCGATAATGGGAATGCGATCGTCCGCCTCACACATTTCAATTATACATTTTGCACGGGTTTGCAAACCCAATCTGTTTGTGTTATTACTAATAGCTTATAGCCAATTCAATGGCCAATATTTAACAACAATTTATGACACACTTCACATATCATTAGTCTTTATTGCCGTACAGTTCTAACTACTCAATCAGCATACTTATGACATAAATTTAATTTATGCTAAATATATTTGTTTCATAAATTTTATTGGTAATAGAAAAATCAACATAGATCTCTTTGTTTTAAAATGTATTAAAAACATTGTTCAAAATTTATACAAAATTGAACTGCTTTATTTATAGTTATTTATACAACAAGGTCGATAAGATAAGGCAATATTAAACATAAGGTTTATTTTAAACCACAAGCGTAGCAAGTGCCTTAAAGAAGGCCCGAGTGTTTAATAATGCTTTTCTACCGTGATTTGTACAAAATTTCTATGCTTTTTTATAAAAATTAACATGAAAATCTTATGTTAAATCACAAGTAGACGTAATTCATGACTTCTCCGGTATGTGGCTTATTTGAAAAAAAAAACTATCCGTTTACACTTACAAATCATAGGTAAACCAAGCCCAGCAAAAGTGGCGTACATATAAAAATTTCAAGTCTCATTTCAAATACACGAACAATGAATATCGAAAACACAAGAGTTATTATAAGCTAAGATCGTAGTGAGTGTCTTAAAGAAGACCCGAGTGTTTAATAATGCTAATCGACCGTGTTTTATACAAAAGCATTTTTCAATAAATTAACGCAAGAATTTAAAAAAAAAATTACTCGTTTTCTTAAAATACAACGACACTGACTTCCATATAATTTTGATGGATTTCTTTAACGGAGGTCACACTTTAATAATAAAAAAACACTAGTGCGTTAAAGAATAAATAATAATGCATAAGCATTATCAAATACACGGGCCTTATAGAACCCTAGTATTCAATAATGCTTTATCTTGTCGACCTAGTTTCAAAAATAACTAATATATTCTATTATATTATATTGCTACAATTTTCTTAGAATGTGAATTTTATATCCATTACTGTCAATTAATAATAACTTAATTTCATCAAATCCACAGTTTTCGCAAATTATTCAGGTAATTTGCTCAAACGACTGTCATTTCCATTGGTTAATTTGTGCAAATGTTATGGAACAAATCACAGTGACTAATTGCCGTTTAACCAATTGAGTTTTTATTTCAATTTTAACATCGATTTTTATAGTATTAAATTATAATGCTTTTGACTTTTTATTAAGGCTCTTCTTTTTAAATACTATATACATATAAAAGATTCTCTGTGGTGAAACACCGGATTTCCGATTCATGAGCTTACCTTAATTCGAAAACATGAGTACTTGTTCAAAGTTATTAATAGATTTAAAAGATAATTGAAACAACAATCTGATTAGCGAATATATGCAATACAGTCGCCAAGGGCGGTCTGTCCACTTCTTGGAACAATGACTACCCTTGCCAACCCAACAGTAAATCAGCGATAAATTTTCAGTTTATCACATTATGGAAATACCATTTTGGTAACAATAAATTTCTCAATAAATTTTCCATGGAAAATGAGCTTTTAAATTTATTTATAAAAATTCCTGAAATGTTAAAATACAGATCAACTATAAAGTTGTCAATGAAAAAAATACTTTTTTCCACTATACTTATATTGAAATTGTTGTCATTTATAATAAATTTTGAATAAAAACTCTGTAAAAGTCTTCCATTTTGTGTACATTTCAATAAAAAAAGATAAAACTCATTTCTTTATTTATTCTTTTATTTTGAAATTTAGGCTAAACCCACAAGAAGGACCCCTTATCAATTTCACACAAACAGTAGAGTCCAAAGAAGAACGGTAGCCTTACATCGAACTGTTATTCTTTTTAAAAGTTGTTATGACTTTTTGCCAACTGGTGGCTATTTTAGAAACTAAAAACTCTCCGTTCAAAAATTTGAATCTGAAATTTCTTTTATAAACCTACAAATAGCGCTTCAAAATTAAATGAAATTTATATTGAAATGTTTGTTTGTAAAATACTGGGTAACCTGAAAACGTATCTTCAATAAAACCATGGCAGTTGTCAGATTTTAGTGAACCTTATTTAAATTTATATTTCAATTTGTAACAAAAATTTCATTGTTTTTTGTACCGGGTGTAACACTATTATATTTATAATAATATTTTCGTACAAATTTTTAAAATTTGAATTGGCGTACTTATTACATCCAGACCATGAATACTTCCAATATGTTTAAAATTAGTTGATATTTATTAAGATGAGGATTGCAAAAGAATATGTTCCTACTCTGGCGTAAAATCCGATTTTGAAATCGAAGAAAAACTTATCTTTGGCATCATTATCTCCTTGTCAAAATAGCTAATTTGATAAGTTACTGTTTTCATGGTCACTTTGCCAAATGCATTATTGAAATACTTTTATATGCATAATGTTTTTTTCTATTGATGTACCATATTTCAAAATTGGTATTAATTGAACAAAATCATTTATTCAAATTTCAAAAAAGAATTATTTTATGTTTTTGTGTAATTTTTAACATATCCTTCTAACAAAACATAATGTTTTTAAATTTTACTTTGATCACCTCAAATTCTTAATAACTTTTTAATCATCTTTTACATAAATTTTAAAATCATCACAAGATTAAAACCGTAGCAAATTCTACTTGTAAAACAAACCTAAAAAAATTAAAGTCTTTTGACAGGCTATCGGGTTATTTTGAACAAAATAAAAATTACTATCTGCAATTATAAATTGTCTAGGTGGATTTCCCCAAGAATGCATTGCCTACAATTAAAATAGAACCAATAAATTTGAGTCTTTTAACCTCTCGGCTGAGGTCGGGTTAATTAAGAGCTATAAAATCGGCGAACGATCTCAAAGAATGTAACGGATCGAAGTCTCGACGACGACGACAGTCTTATGGGCCTGCATACCTCGCCCACGCGATTCAAACCGACTTTCGAGACTAACATTCTATACGGAATGTCACCCATCCAGTTAACTACAACTAATTCTATTTTTGCATCACAGAATAAAAACAAATTACAACTGGGTTAATTGATTTTCAAGTTTTCGAATCGAAAAGCGTTTTATAACTCAAATTGTCATTTTATAGTAATTTAAATAATACTAATTTTTTTTCCAAATATTTATTAGGATTCACAAAACAGTTTATTATCTTTATCTTTAACGTTTTTATTTGTAATTAAATAGACATAAAACTTAATAAGCATTTTTTTCTAATTAACAGTTTTCTCAGCATAGTAAATGACTCAATTCAAATGTTTATTCGCATTTTAAATTTTTCGAAGCTGTTAGTTTTTTATTAGTTAATTAATTTCATGGTCTAATTCATAATCAATCTTTGTAACCAACTTCCTTCATTCACAGAATTGACAATTCGTAAACATTTGTTTACAAAAAATGTCGCCTTAAATGGTCATTTGATGTCAAATTAAAATTGTGTCCTTAAAATACGGTTTAGACGCAAATGGCCTAACGACTATTGTCTTTAATAAAAAAAAATTGAATTGAAATACGGTTTAAACAGGATCCTAAAGATGTGTCCTCAATAAAATTATGAGTTTCAAATTTTCAAGTAAACCTTAATCAAATATAAATTTTTACAAAATTTTAATTTAAAACTATTGATTTGAGTAATAGTATTTGTGTCGTGTAGAAATATAAATATTATTTCAGCAAAAAAATTTGTCATTTTATGCTTATTTCCGTTCTCGCTTTCTTTTTGGACCCCTCATTTTTCTTATCTTCATAAGTCTGAAAACATAACGGTATTAACTGATTCCGAGTCAAACTTCAAACCGTCATTGTGCCGTTAATAATTGCTCTATTT
>JXOV01007541.1:278-15509 GCA_001014945.1 Clogmia albipunctata | reverse complement strand
TTTTCCTTCTCGTTCACCGGGCGAGCCGTTATTATTTTAATCCATATTTTTATAATTCGTAACTGATGTTCTTCAACAAAAATATTTTTTTTAATATTCCATCATTTTTACTGAAATCTAAAGTAGTATCATATAGTATTTAACTTATTTTAATTAGAAAAAAGGTTAATAAACAATATAATATTTATTGTTCCTTATTCGTCCAAATTCGCTTGGGTTTTATAAAGAAGCAAATAATTCTGCGAAATGAAATTGAGATGTTAAACGTCCAAGCTTCAAAACTTTCCAAAAAAAATTCCATGACTTGTTTTCGACTATTATTTGTTTTAATCGTAGTTTTAATTCGTAGATATTCTGTTTTTATAATTATAGTGTCTCTCCCAAGTTTACCGCATCGACTTTTTTTACAACTGCTCTTATAAGATCCTATTTCTAAAAAAATATTCTCCTTCTATCAAGGTATGTAGAAGGATAATCCCAAATACGTTAAATTTAAATCACTCAACTAGAGAATATCTTTCCAAGAAAGAGAAACATTATAAAAGCATTTTAAAAAATTCAAAAATACCAGTCTTACATTCAAGTCTTTCAAGTTTAATCAATGACTTATATTATATACAAATTGTCAAAAAATCCGAATATAACTAATATATAAACCACGGCCATAATGTGATAAATTCACACGAACCTTTTAGGTGCTCACATTGTTTCAATTGTTTTTTTTTGTTTCCAATCACTAATCGTGACTTGTTCCATAAATAGAACCAATAATTGATATTTGATTTGACGAGAATATTTTTGAGCCTCAAACCCTAAAAAGTCTAGCCGCCCTCATCATTTCGCAATTTCATCACGTACTTGAAATATATTCGCGCACCACTTGGAATTCATGGCAATAACACAAACGAGAAGAGCATAGTTTGGCCGAGCGGTCGTTAATTTTCCTCGAGAGAGAGAAAGATATTAATCTTTGCACTTAAAAGTAGTATCTCCGAAGGCAATGCCTTATAAAATGAGCCAAATCCAGGAAGCACTCAAGTATGAGAATATTTACACATTTTTTGCATTTTCCAGTAATTGTTTCGATTTTTTTGCTCAAATTTGCATTTATGACTCTGTTGCATTAAATCTGCTACTTAGCATCATGATCTCAAAAGTAAATGTAAATCAATGATGATTAATTGGCGATAAATTATCAACACCTGATTAAGGAAATGATGAAACACAGAAGTGAAGCCACTTCAGTGTGCAATTCAACGAATCAATTATAAAGAATAAGTATCTATTTGAATTCTATCTATCTCGAGGAATAAAGCTATTTTAAATTCTACTCGTGGATTCAAACTTAAGCCATCGATCACAAAGGGGCAAACGAAATAGTATAAACTACAGTAAATTAGAATTATTATAGAAATATGCATATGGTTAAAATATAATTAAAATTAGATGGTAATATTTTAATTACATTTACGTAATTTAAATATAACGACAACCTTCAATAACTATAATGGTGTACAACAATATCATAAATCCAGACAGAATCGCCAAAAACCAAAGTTGTTCAATGCAATAAGTTGTCCAAATTGAAATGTTGAGTGAGTGACGTCTCAAACGCACTATAATTCATTGTTTTAGAAGCATTAGACACCAATCCGACTTGAATTAAGAACTAGTCACATTTATATCATTATTTAGGTTCTAAAAATTATATTTTTTCGATTTCGATTTTATATTATACCGAATTAAACACTATTTACATAAAATTTCAATTCTTTTTTTTACCAAATTGATGAGAGAATATTTGCGAAATTTGTCGCATTTCAGAGCAGAATAATTAATAATCAGCACATTAGATTTATAGAATATTGTATTAGGTTTACATTGTACGTATTTTACCACTTAAAAAGTGTTTTTTGTAATGAAATTATCAAATCAATTAATTACAGCGCGACCAACTACGTCTAGCTTTCACTACAACCACAGATTACTTCAACCTTATTCTTAGTAACGTTGCCAAGAACTATTTTTTAATAAAGTTTCCTTACTATAACAAAATTATACGCGTTTTTAACTTAATGTTAAATAATTTCTATTATTACAATATCCGTCAGCCATATCACATGATCAAAGATTAATACATTAAAACAATTAATTTGTTTACTTAGCCAAATTACTCGTTTGTCCATCAAATCCGTTTTTAAAAATAGAAAATAAAAAAACACCTTTCAAAATTTCAATATTAAATTTATAAAAAAAGGCTGCAAACTATTTTAAGAAACACATTAAAATGCTAACAATTACGCATCTTCAAGACTAAATTATGTAAAATATATTTAAATATAATAATATGGTTATGGTAATTTGCAAATGTTCATGTTTGAGGTGAAAAAACATGAGCATTTGCATCTGAAATTTGAATATTTAGCGAGACACAATAGCATCTCCAAATTAATCGGCAGTTCCTAGCGTACGACTGATAAGTCAATAGATAATTAGCCTCAACCTAGATAAGCGCACGACTCAAAAGTAATTGGTATTAATTAATAGCTTTGCGAAACATCACCGACATTACCATAAAAGCATATTCTCCACATTAATTAAAATTTTGTTTTCAATTTTTAACTGCATTTGGTTGGAGTATAGATTGTTCCGAAAAATATAGGTACAAGCTTCTTTCCATAACTTTCAATATAAATGGGCTATTCTCTAATATTTTCTGAGTAATTCAATAACAAAAACCAGTTCAGATTTAAATAACAAAATAACTTTTGACGTAAGGTTTATTAATAAAACTTTGCACTTTGCAAAATAGACCGTTTCTTTATTAAGAGATACAGTGTATAATAGTCATTTAAAATAATACATTATTGAGCACTAGGATGGTTTAAACCAACGAGCGTAGCGAGTGCATCAAAGAAGACCCGAGTGTTTAATAATGCTTATCAACCGTGTTTTATACAAAATTTTAAGCATTTTTAAATAAATTAATATAAAAATCATTAAAATTCTTTAAATTTTTGTAAAAAATATGTGTTGCTCTGTTCCACACGAATAAAATTTATAAACCTGCCTTTGTTGCTTATAAATATCGGTCCTTAAGTGAAAAAAAGGATAGCACATTCCTTTAATTTCAAATATATTAAAATATCCCAATTTAACTACATAGGAATTTTGTTTAACTTCATTCTTATTGCATCAACCACTGAATTTATAGAAACTTTTCTAAAACAGCTTCTGATATATCCGGTACAAACAGTAACAGAATATTTCAAATTTAAAAATCCATTATTGTAATCTGAGAGGGTGTCGGATTCATACAAAAATGTGTCTTGTTTCATTTGAATAAAACGTCCGTTTTTACAGTGACAACCCCAAAACGAATCTGACGACCATATAAATTTGTTGGATTTCTTTCACGGATGTTATACTTTAATAATAATGAAAAAGTACTAGTACTACTAAAGTACATAAAACTCTTAACGGTTTATAATAATAATTGAACGACATTGAATTGATAAATAACTACGAAAAAAGTGGACAAATAACATTAAATGGGAAAATTGCGACGGAAGTAAATGTAAGTTGGCCAAAAATGGTTTCGGTCAATTTCACTTATCGCTTTGTTAGTCATTTGTTGACCCATTACTGGTCCTATTATTGTTTGAATAGCAAAAGATAAAAGAGCCTATCAGACTGACACCGATTTCCTGTTGTCTATACAGAGACAGAGACAGAGAGAGATCGTCAATGGAACATTTAATGGGGCTCTTCCAATCCAATATTTAATCGGCCATCTCGAACCTTCAGTCCAGAGAACACTCTATTCATTAATGATGGCACAATACAAAAATGCAATGAAAATGCACCAATAATAATGCAACAAAATAAAGATCACTATTCATTTACAATAGTGATCGCGAATTCGATCGCGCGAATATCTGATAAAAACCGGATTTACCATAAAATAGATCATTTTCAAAATCACAAATATCGCATGCCAACTTTAATCATTTACAGAAAGGGACACAAACACACAGACACATTTATTAATTAATTAACCAATTGTTATTTGCAAATTAAACAAGTGCAATGCATAACAGCTATTGTCACTCACATTTCTGGAAAAATTCTGAACTCTGATCGCGATTCCATGTAATTGCTTGTTATACATTTGGAAAACAGAACAAAAAAGAGCTGTGCGATCAATGTCGATCGTTATCTTGGAAATTTGTCAAGTCAAACGCCAATAGAATACCAATTAGAAACTGCTCTATTTTGTGCCGTCCACAATTTGCAAACCACCCATATGCATTGTTTGAACGATCAATTTAATAATAATTATAAAGAAAAGATGGACGTGAATTCAAATGACGATCATGCTTATGAGATCAGTTTTTATTTTCTTAAATCTTCAATTTGAACTTACTTTGGCGCGATGCATGGCTCAGAGTTTCGTTTTTCCCTCTTCTTGCGAAATATCCTCTTCCCAGCCGCCTTGACTTTCATCTCTATTCGAGTCACTTTTCACACAACTATTTGCAAATTATATCCCGAGCAAATATTATTTTCCAAAATTAAAATCACACACTTAAAATTGACAACACAAAAACAAACATTCAACTTAAAAAAGCACAAACACTTATTGTAACAGAACGGAACAGAATAGTAACAAAAAGACGGAACAAAAATAATGGAAACTGTAGAACCTTCACTATACAACACTCATCATGATCATGTCTTTAACATCTTTTTCACAGCTGCACCACATGAAAGAACAAAAGACAAGAAGAAGAACAAATTATTAAAACATCACTTTATTAAACTACAATACAATAAATAGAAGATCGTTTGACTGTCAATAGAGATCATTTTTAGAAAAGAATTTACAACATCTATAATATGAAAAAAAATATAATCGAAGATCAATAACAATAATTTTAAAAAATGTTTTTCTAATTTTTAAAATTACTCAACACAATAACTAAAATCATTTAACCACGTTCAGTGGCGATCATCATTGATCGCCGATCAATGGTGATCATTTCTGATCGCCATGTGAATGGCAACCTGGAAACACGCTTTTAGAGTTTTTTTTTTCCTCACAAAACGCATCCGTTCCCGGGCTAGCTATTATTTCGCGAATTTTCATCAATTTTCTTTCAATTTTTCCACGAGCTTTTTGATTATTTTAATTCGCCTTAATAAGCGAATGAGAACACAAACTCGGAGGCTCTGATGACTGCTGGATTGGGTATAATTAAATGGAGCATCATCATCCAGCATACATTTTTATTTGATACAAACTGAGAGCGAGAGAATGCAACAAATAAAACTCAAATTCACAATTGTATAACTCGTATTATTCTTGCGATCAATTGCAATAATTTGCGTACACACATTCGAGAATTATAGTCTTTACACATGTATGCTTTTTTCTAAGCGAGACACGCAATATTTACGCCAATTGAACTGGCTGGTTTATTTTTATGAGTCTCCCTGCGAGGACACCACATTATTTCAGCAGACGATCGCGATCTTCTCCGCCTTTTACTGGCGATCAGCAAAAACTGACAATTGTGTCGGAAGAATTTCGCCAATCGGTTTTTTTTTTCACTTCTCCACTCTACAAAACCACAAAGTAATTGTCGAAATCTCTCTCAATGTTTTACGAAATTTCTCTGGTTTATTTAGTGGACGAAAATAGAATCCCTATCAGTCTATTTTGGTACTGATCTTTCTGTTTAGAGTTTACAGATAAACTTGCGCACTAATACCCAACAATTACTACACCGCACAATCGTCTATAAATTATCAAGATCATCAATTATTGCCGAACCGTAAGTTTTATTTATACTATGGAATTTTTTTGAAGTTCGTTATCACCACTTATTTGGTATTTCGCGGAAAATCATTCCATAATTAAAAGTATAAAAAGTTGTTTATATGACAAATGTTATTTGCGTTTCAAAATCAAATCAGAAATGATTAAAGTACTTTTTAAAAAAATTTTTGGCAATAAATTTTAAAAGAATTCAATAATAAGCGCTCATTATGAAAAAGAAAAAGTCAAATTTCTTACAAATCAGTTGAAACACCGTTTTATCTTTTTATTATTTTCAAATGTGTTTGTGGCTGGAAATTTCATATAATTCCAAATTAATTATAGTAACCAGCGTCTTTCATTCACAGAATTGACAATTTGTACACATTTGGTTACAACTAAATGTCGTTTTAAAAGGTCATTTGATTTTCAAATTGAAATTTTGTCTTTAAAATACAATTAAAATAGGTTGCTGAATAAAATAATGCCAATTATCAGATTTTCTTGTGAAACTTCTTTAAATTTGAGTTTTAACAAAATTGTAATTTAAAACTATTGATTTGTGGAATGGTATTTGTGCCGTAAAAAAATATAAATATAATTTCATCCAAATTTTACCGTTTCTTCTTTATGGTGGGACTTCAAGGTCGAAAACGAGACATTAATAAACACTAGAATATTTCAAACACCGAATGAGCCGAATTATTGTATAAAGGCAGTCATTGTACTTAAAAAAACTTATAAATATTTTTAAACAAAATAAAACTAAAATGGAAAACACGTCTTTAAGTTATTTATTAATTCAGTTCAATCAATTTAAATAAAAAAAAACTCAAAACGTGTCGTTTTAAGTTATTAAGAACATTAATCATTAACTCATTTTGGAGGTGACTAGGTGAAAAATACACATGACAACTGTCTGTTGTCACCATAATTTCGAATTCTAACGAATTTATTATTAAAGCCATAATTTCATCCTCATTTATATATAAAAATACACCTAAACTAAATAATTAACTAAGCAAGGTGTTCCCATTTGATTGATGAACCGATTAATATATCTAATACGTTATCAAATATAATTTTTTCAAAAAAGCTCAAAAAGGTAACAATAAATTGTAAAATAATCTAAAATCCATAAAATTTACTAATATGACAAAGATTAGCTTGAAAAGTATTACAAAATTGAGTTATAGAAATTTGTTTCCAAATAATAACTTTAGTGTTTCCGTAATAATTGTTAAGGAAAAATTTTGAAATTAAAATGCATATGGTAAATTGGGAGCAGCATCCGCCTGAGGATTTATATATTAATATTAAAATATATGAATAAGTTCATTATAACGATGCACGATAGCGTATTGATAGGTGTATGGTGAACAGCCATACGACCCTACTCGTATATCGCCTCAGCTCTCCCTACCTAACATCATTTCTGTCTTAAACTTATTACTATCGATATAGTAATTTCATTAAATGATCTGGGGAGCCTTTGGATGAAAAGCATGCTGTTCCGCATACTGGGGCAGTATAGGTCTGGTTATTTTACGAGCGAGGTTAAATGTTAATAAAATAGTATGCACAATTAGTTTAAATAGTCAGTTAATTTAATACGGAATAATACTTTTAATAATTTTGAAAAATAATCAAAAATGAAGAAAATAAGAATGTATATAGGCAAAATTATTATATATATTGTAAAGGAAATTCATTTTCATACATCAGTAAATTAATAAGAATTTTACTATAAAACAATTAATTGCAATTTTAAATTAAAAGTTAAGCTACTAAAACGTGTTCATCTTAGAAAAAAAGGATTAAGTTTTCTTAAATATCTTAATTTATAGCGAGTAGTAAATGTCTAGTTTTAAGTACCTTCTATTTTTATGTCATTAATAGTGAAGAGTCGTTTAAATCAAATATCAGGGAACACAAATGAAAAGAAAACTTCCTTATTGAAAGAGAAAGTTGCTTTAAAAACACTTATTAGTTGCTATGAAAACTGTAATACTTTTATTTTCATCTTATCATCAATAACAAAAAATTGTCCTTGATACTGATCAATGATCATTTAAAGTGGATCATACACAATCGCGGACATGGTCTTCCGTAAAATTAGCCATTTACTCCGACTGGCCTTGACAGAGTTTGGACCGCAGAGTGCAGAAAAGAAAGAGTCGCAAAAACTCACAAAAAAAATTGAAATGAGATGCGATTTCGGAACAACCACTTACTTATTATTATTTGTATGTCAAATGATGATCACTCTTCTCCGCCTTAAGATCACTTTATTTCGCGTTATATAATGATCAGCATATTTTTGGCACACAATGCCAATGCCTTCTTCCTATCTCTCTATTTAATACTCTATAATGTTAAACAGACCACCATCCACCTCCTGTAAAGATCAACTATTCCTACTTGCACGCACAATAGACGATAATTCGCAATGATATCCGACTTCAAATTTTTCGGCTTATTAATTTAAAATTTATGATCAAGATCGCTCCATTTAACTCTTATCTGGCGGCTGCTGCTGCTACTGGAGAATGACAATCGCGTTTTAGCAAACTGGAATTGAATTGGTGGCGTGCCAAATCTTAAACACCTTTTCCAACTTAGTTACACTTGTTCCACTTGAAATTCCCCATTTATTAATGCACGAGTATAATAGTTATTTGTGCTACAAGGGTGTAAAATGTGCCGTTTTTTAACTAGAAAACAGGAGTAAAATACAAGCCGTTCGGCGAGTTTTTCATCGTTTCCGAGGTAAAAAACAGGATTTTACACCCGAGCAGGACATAATTATTTTTTACATTTTCCTATAAATTTCACATAAAACTAATTTTAAAAAAATTGGTCATTACAACGATCTCTATTTGAACGGTTTTTAAACGTTTTAAAGGATTTAAAATTTAAGTTTTTTTTCTCCAAATGAGTCCGGAATTCTGACTTTGAAACCAATTTATTCGAAGACTTATGACAGTTTTTGTCGCCCTAGTGAAATAAAAATTTAAAATTTTCACTCAGTACTCAAGAGTAAAACATTACAAAACTCAAATGGATAACGAAAAGCTTATGTTTCGAAACGAAAGGGCCAATTTTATCCAATAGAATCATAAGATTTTAACCGAAATTTAGAACTAGACTAGTACATAATTTCTGAAATAATTGTTCTAATTTTTTAATATTCTTCCATAATCATGTATTTTTATAAAAAAAACGTTCTCATAATTAATTTAATTTTCCTAATAAATTCTTTTAAATTGCACCCTTAAATCGTATAGTTATACTATTTTTTTTCAAAACCAAGATCTAAAAAGCTAAAATATATAAAATAAATAATTTTAAAAAAATGGGGAAGTACTTTGGAAAAAGCGTAGCGCATCTAGAATCTCTTGAATGTGACGCGATATTTTCGTACATTTAAGCAAAGCAGATCAGAGCCGTCATAAACGCAATTATTCAATCAAGACGATTTATTTATGAATGGGCGCTGAATTGAATAAAAAGTAGGACTTGGTTTTTTTCTTATGTGATTTTCTGTCCACAACCTCCTCCTCTTCAACTTCTTCCTTTCATTATCACGCGTCTTCTAAATTATATCTAATTACTGACCTCAGCTCTTCCTTTCTATATAATCTTCTTTTCGGATTTCAAACGAATAACTGAAATGTTACCCCATCGTTATCAATATTTATAATCAGGCCATAATTACTACAAAAATATTTATTGGATGACAAAGAGAGCAAAGAGATAGTTCGCCTGGTAATCAATTAGGGCAAAGGTCACGAAAACCGTCACAAGAAACACGCCACACAATTTATTAGTTATAAATACTTCTGCTCAATGTCCCTCCACTAATAATATTATTGAAAAACAAATTCACTTTCCGAGCGAAATGAGTGGAAAAAAGGAAAATACAAAACCACGTTTTGGTCACCAGCTGCCCTTTTCCATTTCTTATCTGTAACACATTCCCACTTAGCGCAATCAATAGGTTTTCCATTTAATTGGTTTAAATTAAAATGAATTTCTATATTCCGCAGTTTTTCTATGACTTCACCAAAAATTAAAAGAGAATAATAAATCCATATGATCGTATCTTAAACTAAAACGTGAAAAACCAGTCTCGAGAGGTCTCACGCGGCAAACTATTTAGATTTTCCGCGATTTTCATTCTCTCGCTCATCAAATTGCACACACCATGTTTTAATTGCACACAGGTTTGGATGCATTTTTGTGCCAAGATAGATTTGGCTCAATTTCCGGAAAGTTAAACAAAGATCATTTAAAAAAACGCAAAATAAAATAATTACAAACTTCTAATTTAGACACATAATAGAAGTCCCTGAAATAGATCTTCACCACACAAATTAAATTTAGATCCAGTGATTTCCTCTTCAACATTTCTATTTTCTAAAAATGATGCATCTCTTATGTGACAGTCTGACGATCTTCCATTTGAACTCAATAATGGAAAGGGGTGATCTTTAAAATGATCTACAATAATTTTTTTTTAATATAAAATTGAAATATATTGACAAACAACTATTAATGATCCACATGATAACTGGAAAATAATTCTCACTCAACACAATTCCCTCTTGAACACATAGACATTTAACAACCATTGATCCTTACTTTATAAACTGTAATTCTCTTGGAAAAAATTCACTTTTGTTTTCTCTTCTTGGTAGAAGATTACTGCGATCGCACTGCAATTCCTAAATCGATCGTACCGACTCTAAACGGAACTAAACAACAATTCACAATTTAATTCGTTTTTATACCGTTTTAATCAATTATTTTAATATAACTTTTCTGTGATAACAATAATGGGGCTCGTTCGAAACGATCTCGATCGATCTTTTAAAGTGTCTCTCCGCTTTACCGGCGATCTTCACTTCTCGGAAGCTTAACACGGACTGTCTGTTCGAGTATTTAATGCCGGAATGTAATTTACTCAGCACCCCGCGAGTGCAAAATGTTATTCAAGTTATTCGCCATTGTTGTTTTTGTTGTAGTATTGTGTATCGCATCAGTTGTTGTTGCTTTTGTTCGCTTCCATTCATACAACAATATCGTACATTATATTGGCGTGCTTTGATCACACTGTACGTATATATTTTTGCGTGGATTTCAAAGTTCTTCTTCATAGATGGATAGAAAAAAGTGCCCACTATTTGAGATTATTATTTATTCCAAAACTTTGGTTATGGTCCAGCGAAATTTCATTCATCAATGTAAACCAGCTAAATTTACATCTATACTAATTTATGGTATTTAAAACAGATCTCTACCGTTAAAATAATCTATTTGGGAAGTAAATAAGTTGGGAGAGTCAATTTCAGATTTAAATTAAAAATTGGCACATACGCTATTAATAGTCTTTTATAATTAAATAATATTATTATATATTAAAATATAGAAATTTAATATTATTTATTAATTGTGTAATTTAGTGCTTTAATGTATTTTACGTAAAATATAATAATAAATTTGGTCATGTTTATAATTCCTGTTCATTTTAATCAAATTAAATTAAGATCTTTGTTATATAATCTAATATATAAAATTCTCTTGTATGAAATAAAATTAGTTCTTAATTAAAGTTTTTCGTATAAAATATTACAAAGTTTGAAAGATATTTTAAAAATCATTTGATTTGAACTCAAATGTCAGTTCAAGTTTATTTATTTTAAGAGTTGGTTATTCTGTCGAGATATGGTGTTATCTCAGTTAGCTCTAATAAATGAGTTTAAAATATTATAAAAAACAGGTTTTACATTTAGATTACGGATAGTTTATTTTAAATTTGATAACTACACAAAACAATTAAAAACACAAGCGTTTAATTAGCTTGTATAAGCAAATAATAAAAGAAATCATATTATATGCATTTTGTTGCTTAAAATTGATATTTTATTACACTCTAATTTGCTTTGTCAAAGTCGTTTTTATAGCACAAGTGCTTTAAAGAATTCTTTAAAGCACTGGTGTCTTTTTTAATATTAAATTGTGAACTCCGTAAAAGAAAATCATCAATTTATATAAAAAAGCTACTTCGATACTGAAAGTTTAACTGTTAAATATTGAAGGGAATTATCCGTCGCTCTCAGATTACAGTTATAGAAATTTATATTTAAACATTCTGTTTCGAATCAATCTTTTGTTATGAAAAAGAAATATGAACATCATTGAAAACTTATATCCAAATATTAGAATTTGTGCCGAAGAAATGAAAAGCGATTACCAAAAAAGTTTTTCTCAATTTATTGATCGGTGCAATGAAATTAAGTTGAACAAAATAGCAAAACCGTTAAACTGGCTCATTTAGTTTATTTGTATTTATTTTTTATATTGGAATGTTCAGCAACATATATTTCTATAAATATTTAAAGAATTTATAAGATTTTTTGTTAATTTATTTTAAAATGCATAAAATTTTGTATAAAACACGGTCAATAAGCATTATTGAGTACTCGGGCGTTCTTTAGGGCACTCGCTTCGCTCGTGGCTTAAAACAACAATTGTGTTCAATAATGCCTTATCCTATCGACCTATTGAAATGGTCAATAGAATAACTTTTTATTTTTATGCAAAATAAATACCCAGTCAATCATGAAAGGAAGTTTAAAAATAATCAATCTAAATAAAGAAATTTAGCTTCTCAAAATATTGTATAACTCTATAACTTGTTAGGCCCATAGTAATGAGTTATCATTGAAAGATACACTACATACACTGTCATTTGAACAAATAAAACGTATCTTATGCCTTTCTGATTATTTGATTTGAATATCATAAACCACCAACGAAAACCAGGAATTGAAATTAAAAATGGTGCTTAACCCGATAGAAAGGCAAGAGCAAAATTTCATCATTTCGACCATTTTTTTTAAATGTGTGACTAAAAATATCATACAAATTTCAAATTCCAATTCAAAATCAATCATAATTAACTTGCTTCATTCACAGAATTGGCAGATTGTACACATTTGTATGCAACAAAAAGTCGTCTTAAAAGGTCATTTGATTTTCTTATTGATATTTTATCCTTAAAATACGATTGAAACAAGATGCCAAAGATGTGCCCTCAATTAAACAATGGCAGTTATCAGATTTTTCTGGTGAACCTTCTTTAAATTTGAGTTTTATCAAAAGATAGATTTGTGTACAAATATTTGTGCTGCGTAAAATTATAAATATAATACCGCCCAAATTTTGCCGCATCATCTTGATAGCTCAGCGCAAATATCTTAAACCACCCCACTCTAATTTTTAAAGACAGATACCTATCAGACTAGTAAAGATATGTTTAGAAATTTTATTGTAATACGTAGCCGTAAAAAAGATAAAAAAAATAATAATTTTGATAATAATTTATTTAAAAAGCATAAAGTTTTACATAAAACACCGTCGATAAGCAAGCATTAAAACTCTCAACACTTCTTTCAATAATTTTAACGCTCGTGATTTAATTATTGACTACAAATAACTATCATAATACCAAATACAATTTCTATTAATATTTTTTCTAACTACAATTTTCCGGATACTTATTTAGCTCCCCTCTCTCAAATCACGAATAGTATGTAGTATGAGCAAGCAAAGAGCATTCTCAGTTCAAAGATAGTGGCCCATTTGTCAGTTTTGTGTCGCTTCGATGAATGATCGTAAATCGGCAACCGACCAAATAGAGATGTAATTGATAATGGGTCTGTAAATGGACTGATACACTTGTCTCTACACAGTCCATTATCGTTTCCGATTTGTGTAAAGAGGCAGGCATGTCCAATAAATGGCACTAGTCTCGTGATCAACAGGCCAAAAATATCGCCAAGGTGGATGATACTGGATTAATAAAAACTCCTAATCCAGATAAGACCAATTGTTAAACAAAGATATTTATTCATTTATTAGTCACTTATTGAATTACACTCCGATAACAATGTTATAAAACAACTTTTTTCGAGTGTGAACTGGTCATTCGGAAATTTTTACCCATTATCGAAATCGTGATTTACAAATATCATAAATTGATTATACTTCGATATATCTTATTAATCCATTATGTACAAATTGTAAATAGTATTATTTACCTTTATTGAATAATAATAATAAATAATCATTTGGATCAGTTATTTTTATTTAAAGTTCCATTTTACAGGATTATTATTACTTTACAGCAATAACTAAGAATACAACATTTTGGCGACGAGGATAAAACAATTAAATAATTCTTATTATTAGGTAAGAATACAACACTTTATTAAAAAATGGAAATTTGAAAAGTCTATTTACAACAAGATTATGTTTATTTGCTTATACTCGTATTTTATGGAAATTCATAATCTTTTAGGACATTCAACTTAATATTTTGAGTGATAATTTTCGTGTCAATAATTGATATGTCTTTCGAAATGCATATTTATCAAAACTCAATTTAACAAGTAAAACAATTCCACACCAACTTAATTACTACTAATAATAATTATTTATAAAACTAGGTTGATAATTGAGCACAAGGGTCATTTAAATTCATGAGCGTAGCGTAGAAAGCCCTATTAATGCTTATCGACCTTTTTTTACAAAATTGTATGCATTTTTAAATAAATTACACAAAAATCTTGAAAATTCTTTAAATTTTTGTAAAAATATATATGGTGCTCTGCTCCCCACGAATAAAATGTCTATACCTGTTTCGCAATTTAGGTTCACTTCTGTGGTAATCGCTCTAGATTTATTCGACACAAATTCTAATATCTGGTTAATAGTTTTCTATGATGTTTATGTCATTATTTCATAAAATAAGATTTGCAACAGGATTTTTAAATATAAAAATCCATAATTGTAATCAGAGAGTAAAAATGCAAGGTTTATTCTTTTCATTTCAATATTCGCCATTGCCGGTCAATGTTTCTTCAATGTTTTACTTGATACTGGAAGGTTTACTCCAGTACCAATATAACATTTATATAAATTGATGAATCAATGTAAAGTCAACTTTCGTAAATAAAATTAAAAATCATTCTTCTCTCATTTTTCTTTATTAATACAATTATTCGTTTTATTCAATATTCTCTATGAAAAACATATGGTAAAACAAGTTCTAGTATGCTAATGTCAATTTTATACAGCAAAATTCATAAAGTTTTATATGAATTATGGTCAATAACCATTAATAAATAAGCAACTGTGATGCTTATTAAATAAAGCATATTTTAATTCCAAATAAAAATTTTAATAGTTATTTAAACAATGAAAAGATTCCGGAAGGAAGAAGGCACTCATAAATTGGAGTGGATGAATTAATGGTTGTTCATTGTGAATTTTGACATTTACTATTTAAAAAAGGATTTTCAATCAGAAATCATAATCTTTTATATACGTCAGGGATGAACAAC
>JXOV01007540.1:30384-55869 GCA_001014945.1 Clogmia albipunctata | reverse complement strand
GAAATGTCGAAAACCCGTTAGTTGAGGTTGAGACCCCCCATGTTCCTTACAGGAATTGAAAGGGAAAATTTATTTCTTATCATTTGTTATTATTGCTTGAAATTTTGAAATCTTTATCAACAGAACACGTTCTAACTTTTTTATATATTACTAATCGTTTAATACAGACAATCGGTTAATACGGATAAATCACCCCGGTCCTAAAGTGTTTTAATAAGCGGCTTTTACTAAATAAAGCTTTGAAATAGAACAAAATATGTAGTTTAAGTGACTGAGTATTACCAGTATGTAGTAATGTACAACATACACGACATTCATTCATATTTTAAGGCTTCTCTTGTAAAATAACAGGTCATTAGGTTCAATTGGATTTTAAGATTAATAGACTCAAGTCAATTGTCAAAAATTGACTCCTATAAAGTACTTAAGTACGTAATTCATTATTTTATTTCATTTTTACTTAACAAATCTGTTTATAAAGGTTAAATTTGACCAATCAGAGAAAAAGTTTAAGACTTGAAAGAGTTTGTATTCTAATTTTTAAAATTTATATTGCAGCACTAATATTTGGATTTTTTTTAAATCATACCGAATATGTATTAAAAGAATCATATTTTAGTTTGTAACGACAAAAATGATTTTTTTGTTGAAAAAGTATTATTTGTAAAAAAAACTTAAGAAAAGTTACAATTTACAATACAAAGCCTTGTATAAAACACGTTCGATAAGCGTTATTAAACAAGGGTCATATTTAAAACGGTCCAAATTATAAAAAACATTAAAATTGAAGCTATTAAATTCGATTTGATTCCTATCCTATAGAGAAATTTAAAATTAGGTCCAATTTTCGGACCACTTTCCAGATCATCGATCCAACTCCGTGCTAAACCTTCTGGAATGAATTCATTAACCCAGTCCAGTAGTTTGAGTTGAGAATGAAATGATTTCGTAGGCGATTAGGTGGTGTGATTGTTGGTGTCGTTTTGTGATAAAAGAAAATTGACGTAGGAACGGGAAGATCCGCAGCTGTGTAGCAGTCATTGTGCTGAATTCCATTGAGAAATTGTTGGGGTCGAGTGCGAGCGCCAAATGTATGTAAATTGGAAAATTATCATCCGCGCCATTAAGATTCACTCTCGATTGACGGGCTCCTCTTCCTCGCCCCGGGTCCAGATAATAATTTATTGGACCAAGAGAGTGCGTGAGCCCAGCTTTTAGCCACTTCCTGACGCGCGTGAACTCGCGAATAAATTTAATCACTTAATAGGTCGCTAATTCGATTTAAAGCCAATAAAAATGTCATGACAGAGCGGAATGCAAATTGTTTTTGCAAACGTGTGTGTGCGCAGCGAATTATTGGAGTTTGTCATGCCTGGCTTTGGTATTGTGTTTGTCATTTATACACATTTCAGTTGGACAGTAGCTGAACCCCTTTCAAAGGGCACAATGCAATTGTTGTTAAGTAAATGCCAATTATCGACAAACTGGATTAGACAAACACCTACTGCTAATTTCCTAATCAATTTCTAATCAGAGGCAGGTCAACTGTGAAGACTCAATTCCTCTATCCTTGAAAGAGAGAGGAAATAATTAACCTATTGGTCAAAGAGCAATAACATCTTATTAATAAAATTTGTTTCGTTTAATATCTGATTTATTGAATTCTTATTAGATTGAATATTGAATTATTCAGATTCGAGTACTAAAATAGAACATTTAATATTCGTTAAAGAATTGAATACTAAAATATTAAAATGGCCATAAAACTCTTAGTTCCAATTTCCAAATTAAATATGTAACTTACTTTATTACATAGAGTTTGATACAGTTTTGTGAATAAATTTTCATAATATCAAAATTAATTTTAGTGAGTGCTTGAAGAGGATTATGTTCTGCTTGGTTGTGGAATTCGTCTCTTGATCTTGAGAGGTGTATATTCCAATTACAAAAAGAACTATTAGTGCAGGGAGAAAACACCCTCATAACTTGTTCTCGTGTTGTCTTTAGACCGTAAATAGCTGATTATTTATTCTAATTGTCCATATTACTAAAATTAAACTTATCATCTAAAGTGTCCCGGCCTATACTGTCCTAATGTGCAGTGCTGGATCTAACAAACACGTTTATTCTTTCCCATCCTATCCCATCCTATCCTATCCTATCCTATCCTATCCTATCCTATCCTATCCTATCCTATCCTATCCTATCCTATCCTATCCTATCCTATCCTATCCTATCCTATCCTATCCTATCCTATCCTATCCTATCCTATCCTATCCTATCCTATCCTATCCTATCCTATCCTATCCTATCCTATCCTATCCTATCCTATCCTATCCTATCCTATCCTATCCTATCCTATCCTATCCTATCCTATCCTATCCTATCCTATCCTATCCTATCCTATCCTATCCTATCCTATCCTATCCTATCCTATCCTATCCTATCCTATCCTATCCTATCCTATCCTATCCTATCCTATCCTATCCTATCCTATCTTATCCTATCCAATTCTATCATACCCCATCATATCCTATCCTAATCATTAAGAAGTTATTTTAGGCCAGAAGTCATTATGATTAATATAAATTTATTAAATACAAATATAAAACCATTAAGCCTTTCACGAGTATTTTTGTTGTTAAAAATTAATACTATGACAATCAACTTTGCTTTGTCGTTTTTATAGCACAAATGTTTTAAAGAATTCTTTAACTTATTATTAAAGTGTGACCTCCGGAAACAATATAAATCAAATTATATGAAAGTTAATTTGATACTGGAGGTAGGTTACTGTAAAATATGGACGAACTTTGACGAATATTGACGAATGACGAACATAGTCCGACATTCTCAGATGACAGTTATTGATTTTTATATTTAACAATTCTATTCCGAATCACCATTTTGTTATGAAATAGAAACATAAACATCATAAAAATTTATTACCCAAATATTAGAATTTGTTCCGGAGAAATCCAAAACGATTACTAATACAGTTTCTCTAAATTCAGTGATCGGTGCAATGAAATTAAAGTTAAACAAAACTGCGAAACCGTTACACTGGTTCAATTGAGTTGAATTCAATTCTGTTTTGTCTTTGTCCCACAGTACGACAGACATTATTTATAAGCAACAAAGTCAGGAATAGTTTGTGGAACAGAGCAAAATATATTTTTACGGAAATTCAAATAATTTTTAAGATTTCTATGTTAATTTATTAAAAAATGCATACAATTTTGTATAAAACAAGGTCGATTTGCATTAATAAACAATCGGGATTTCTTTAAGGCACTCGTTGCGCTCGTGGCTTAAAACAACCCTAAATATCTTATCGACCTTATTGTATAAATAACTATTATAGTGATGTCCAAAGTCTATTCCTCAAGTAATGATGATTAATGGTTTCTTTTTTAATAATAAAGCTTCTAAGACCAGACGCAATTTGATAATTATTATTTTTAAGTTCTAAACATACAATATGGAATTATTTCTGGTTCAAATAATAACAACCATTAGTCTTCACAACATAACACAACATAAAAGCTTTAAGCATGACATTAGTGATTAATTATTCAATATTTGTCCTTCAGCGGGAAGTAAATTCTTCCATATTTACACTCCCTGTTAATTCTGATTGAGGAAGAGCGGCTTTATTAATTACACATTTAATTGTATCGTAAACAGTAATGTTTGGTGTATTTGTTCATCCATTTCAAATTAACAAAAATAAATGATTTTAGATTTCCAATAAATACTTTTAAATCTATAATCGTTAGAAGAAACCATGTGTTTTATTTATAAAATTAAACAAAGCCGTTGCAAAAAAAAAACCTGTCTGTGGTTTCTTAAACATTGCTCTAATTAAAATCTTTCTTTTTAAGTAAATGTGCGAGTAAACAAACTGGAAATGAAATTGTACCAAGAATTTTTCGGCACGTGGAGACTTTATTTAGGTGATTCTTGCAACAAAATTGAATTAATAATTTTTATTATCGGAAAAAACGTATTTTTAATAAAAGTATTCATTTCTCATGTAAAATTTTTTTATTACAACAATTTTAAAGTAAAAAAATGTGTTTTATTTTCAATCTCATATAGAAAAGTTAGCTTTTTATAATGATTTCTTTTCGTGCTACTTTTTTCACGAGGTAAAAATGTTATTGAAGAATCACTCGGTAGAAGAAACATGGCCTTTTTTGTGTAAATTTCATACAAATTAGTTGGGTCCCATATAAAAACAGAAAAAATCCCCTTTTCTTCTATTCGTCCGTTCTTGTGTTTGTGACTAAATATTTCATTAAAATTTCTTAGTTTAATTCACAATCAATCTTAGTAACCAGCTTGCTGCATTCACAAAATTGACAATTTATATACATTTATTTACAACAAAGTCGTCTTAACAGGTCATTTAATTTTATAAATTGAAATTTTGTCCTTAAAATACGAATAAAATAGGACGCTGAAGATGTGTTCCAAATAAAATAACGGCAGATATCAGATTTCCTAGTAAACATTTTTTAAATTTAAGTTTTAACAAAATTTTAATTTAAATCTATTATAGATTTGTACTAGTATAGTATTTGTGCGGTGTAGAAATATAACTAAAATTTCGTTGTTTCTTCTACTGGGTAAACCACAAATATCTACGAATATACAATAATTATCCCAATGTTATAAATTAATTACCATGCGACAGTTATAACCTCAAACATTTTTCAAAACAATTTTACTTGTATTTTGAAGAGTACTCTATAATTATAAAATAGGTTTTTTATTTCGGAAACGATAAAAAACTCTCTTTTAGCCACAGTCATTCAAAACAGAAGAAGTCATATCGATGATTTGTTGTTGTAATATGCCGATGATGGCGTCATAATCGGCATGTTATACTTTGTTTTGGTTTGTGTGATTCAAGAAAATTATTTTAAATTGAGTGAGAACAGACTTTTAAATTTAATTTTAAATGATTAAAAAAGGTAATTTTCAAATATGGAAATAATTACTAAAAAGGTTAGTGTCTTTGTGTGTCAATCGAAAATAAAGAAATAGTGTAAATTTCTTAAAGTTAAGGATATAGACAACAAAATAAACCTGGCTTTTAGCTCGATTTTCCACGGTAAAATACACTTATTTTACACTCTTGGAGCAAAAATCTATTCAACCGAGTAAACAGTTCAATCGAAAACCTTATTTAATTCTCTTGTTTTTAGTAACACCTTTTGAAAAAATTAACAATTGTTAAATTGTTTCTTAATAACAATTAAAACACAATTTCCACTGATAACAAATTTATCACTAAAGAGGTTCCACTGTATTTGAGCATAAAAATAATAAGGAAGATGACCGTCATAATTTTTTGATGGATTGGTTCCAAAAGCAATATTTTGACGAATTAGAAACACAAATAGACTCTTCTTAAAATGGGACAAATCAATCGATTTATTTTTTAAATACTTTTCTATTTAAAATGTCTACCTTGTGGTCAATGGAGGGACATGATCACACAGGCAAAGGGCCGGACCGGCCCATAAGCCTATACTGAATACTGAAATACTGAATACCTTGTGGTCGGAAAGGTGATACTTTTCCTTCCGGATCGTCGAAAACTCGGTCGTTTCCTGAATGATTTTGTCGTGGACGACATGCTGTCAAAACCTGTAGAGCTTTCTCTTAATCCAAGAACAGGAGGCACTCAATTCAAATCCACATCCGATCACAATTAAGACCAATCTACAAATGAGAACCACTCGAGACAAATGGAAAAACTGAGATGATGATGAACTGTTGATTTGTCTTTTTTATGGTGAAAACCCGAACAAAACGTACGCAATTTGAACTAATTAAGAGTCAGTCTCGATTAATTCGATGACATCTTACTATTCCACATTTCGTTCCACTGGAGCTTCTCCTCACCCAAAGGCACGTTGGCCTAAGCAACTCGAGTCAAAGATTCTCAATAACTTGTGCCTTAATTAACGACAGACTACACACAGACTGACCGCTGGGGACCGCCACCAACAAATTATGCCTTCTGTTTTTAATACTAAATGGATTAATTGTTGTCGTCCAGAATATATACTTGAAGGGGAAATTGAACTTGTTTTCCTTTTTGCACAAAAGACATGCGCCAATCAATTGCTGCGCACAAAATTCAATAATTGCAAAGGTTAATTCAAAACATTAAAGTACGGTATAAAAATATGAAAACAGCGATTAGATTAACATTTGATACTTTGCTAATCATTTTATTCATTTACTCTAATTTGGTATTAGTTTGAGATTTAATAAGTTTTTAATAATAAATCGAAGTAAAAGTATATTTTGATACAAATGGTGAAATAGAGGTTAATACAGCACGAATTTATCATGTATTTTGACGAGCGCAGCGAGTAAAAAAAGTAAATGAGTGCTGTAATAACCCATTTCACATGTGTATTGAACGCTTTTTTGAGAAAATGGCAATTAATCGATAGATAATAATAAAACCGTTCACAGCGGCTTTTTCAAATTGTGTAACAATAACTCACAACGAAATTTTATTAAAATATTTTTGGTTTTGTCAACAATATGTAATTTCATTAAATTGGTAGCAAGTAAGACACAGTGCAGTGTGTTTATTAGTGTGAGATGGGAATACCCCTAAACGAAATTCTCAACTTAAAATATTTCAATAATAATTTGTAGATATGTGGTTATGACAACAATAAATAATTTCATTGAATTGGTGACTAAAATACGTGAAAATTTTGAAATATTTCTGCACGAGTGATGTAAAGTTAAGCGTTACGGAACCAATTTACATTAAAAACAGGCTACTTTTCTATATGAAATTGCATAAATCAATATTGCATATAAGACATTATTCATTTTAAAAATGTTTATTTTAATATATCTATCGTTCAATATTAAAGTGAGATAGATATGCAAATTTTATTTTAATAATATAAAGGTTGTGAAATTAACACACCTTTTGAATTAAATAAAGTTGTAATTCTTTCTCTATTAATATATTAATTTTATAATACTTCCGGATAACATTATTAGGACCATATCCTTTTCATGAAAATTTCCAAGATTAATTGGAACATTGGTATAAAGAGACAACGCTGACGTGAAGAGTAGGCGTTGGGCGGCACCCATCACTCCAAGAAATCTTGATGGTGGCTCAGACCGGTGATCGATCATGTATATAAGAATGAGGACAAAAACTCATTCATGGGTTGTTCGTTCTAATCTTACATAAAATTACAATATATAATTAAAATATTACAAATAAACAAAAATAGAATTTAATTTAGTTCTTCAAATTTAGAATACGAACAGTACTGTGATTTGGACTGAGAACTATATTCTGGACCAATAGTGGACATGGTAACGTGAGCTCGAATCGAAAATAATCGTATAAAAAATAACGAGCAGAATGAGCGAAGAAAATTCATAAAATTCACTTCGAGTTTTGGTCAGATTCACGGTACCGGTACTTGTTTCATCGGGCCGTTTTTTAATTGAATCAAATATTAAACTCTACAAAAATTAAACCAATTAATATTTTCATTTCTAAAATCTCCTGAATTTAGGCAAGTCGGATCAAGGCGAATGGGGTCGTATTCTTGACTTGGTCCGAAAAATGTAAAAAAAATAATAATTCTCCACTCTTTTCTTTGTTAGAAATTGAGTATACGGTCAAGTTTATTAACTGGTCAGTCTTTCCTAATTCTGATTTTCAACTCTTTCTCTCGAAAAATATAGAATTTTATGGCTTATAATTTTATGAGGGGTTTGATGGGTTTTCGGTACTTTGTCGAGGGCTCGTGATAGGCAATGCTGATTCAAAAATAAAAAATGACATACAGCCCGAGTTAGCTCTATAAACAAAGCTTCAAAATAACAAACAATATTACTCTTAACAAATCACAATTATATGTCAAAATTAATTGCAAATTCTTTGATAGGTTTCGCGAAATTGCGACAAAACGTATAAACGCACTTGTTTCATTGGTCAGCGCTATAAACGCACCCCATTAGATTCATAGCGCTTATGATTCTGAACCAGTCGTCCATTTTCAAAACGATGTAAGGACGATGTGTAGGGAATTTATTGATCTCTAAATTAGTATTCTTCGGGTTAAATACGTCGAGAGGTTTTTTAGCTACGGCGAGTAATAGCCTAAAACCCGCTATGACAGAAAATATTACCCGAGATTGTGACTTTATTAGCTGTACTATTGTTTAAATATTACTATCCAGCTTAGGAAAAAGTTTTGTTGTATTTCGGAATAAAATTAAATTCATATTTTCATTTTAATATCACTATATTTTAAGACCATTCAGTACACAGTTTACACAAATGAAATCAATGCAATAAAATGTCGATTAAATTATAATTGACTCATTAATGCCAGGCGAATAAAACATGACCCACCATCAAGTAACCAGTAATAACCACTACGCTTCCCAGCATCAATGGAAATCCAAATCTGAAAACGAGAAAGATATTAAGTCATTGAGATTAATTGAAAGGCGTCAGCTGCAATTAAATTGGACATAAATCAGCTCACTTTAAGAATTCGATGAACGATATTGGGTAGCCCTTCTTCTCAGCGATTCCCGCGCAAACGACATTGGCTGAGGCTCCAATTAGAGATCCATTTCCTCCTAGACATGGTCCAAAGGCCAGGGCCCAAACCAGAGGTGTTAATGGCAAATTTAAAGCCGAATTCTGAGCCAAAGCTACAACAATTCGAATCATCATTGTCGTCACAGGAATGCTGTCCACAAAAGCTGAGGTAATGGCCGAGATCCAGAGGATCAAAACGATCGCCACAGCCAATCGATAATTCACATTAACGTATAGAATAAGATCATTCGTAATTTGGCCAATCCAAGCAATTAGACCCAATTTATCAAGACATTCCATTATGATAAACATGGCGGCGAAAAACAAAAGCGTCGTCCATTCAACGCGTGTCAATAATTTTTCTAAATCATCTCGCTCAGCGATGATAATGAGGAGGACAGTCCCCAGCAAAGCACACCAAGAAACTGACAATCTTTGAATCTCTGGGAATGATTGGACAAAAAAGAGGCAAATAATTAAAAGTAAGCATCCTCCTGATTTGATCAAAAGTGATCGTTTTTTGATTGGATATTGTTTTTGAAGCTGTCTTAAAGTAGATTCGTAATTTAATCTATCTACAACTCCTCCATTTGATTGCTTTTGTAACTGATCTTTTAGAATATTCAATTTCGTGATCAAAACGTCCAAAATGATCTCTCCATCTTTTGTTTTTGTCAACTGAGAATTGATTGTATTTTGCCAAAGTTCAATATCTTGCTCCAACTTTTTCAAATTATCTTCGATGTTTACACGGAGATCATTTATATTTCTATATTTTATTCTCATAAAGATGATCGTTTGGATTGCAACGAGAATTACTCCGATCGACATGTGCAAAGTGAATGACAGAAAAGTGACACCATGTTCTGCGATGTAAGGATTAGAAGTGATGATCACATTCGGAGGATCACCAATTGGAGTAGCAGTTCCTCCAATATTGGCTTGAACGATGATCGACATCAAAATTGGAACCGGATTCAACTCCATTACTTCACACAATCGAATTGTGATCGGTGTCATCAGTAAAACTGTTGTAACATTGTCCAAAAATGCAGAAATTAACAGTGTAATCAATCCCAAACCGTGAATTAGAGGCCATATTTTTCCTCTTGACACTTTAAAAACGTAAACTGCAACGTAATCAAAGATGCCGGTTTCTGTCAAAATGGCGACCAAGATCATCATGGAGAACAAAAGTAACAAAGTTTCAGCATCAATCCAGTGAATTATTTCCTTCATAGTTGGTCTGTTGTCCAAAATAGCTAGAACAGCTACTGATAAACATGACATTAATACTGCAGCCAAAGCACGATGCACAATTTCCCATATTATTAGAACATAAAGTACGATCACAATGATCACTGCCAAAAATATACCAATTTGACTGTTTACCGGTTCTGGGTCAACTGTTATAACAATTGGAAATTCTTTCAGGGAATTTGTGTAGAATTGTAGTCGAATTTGTAGATTTGATAGTGGTAAATACGAGTAAGTCCGTTCTGAATCATTATCTAGATCGAAAATTTGTTTTTTCTCATAGTTTGGAGCTGAATCGTACTGGTCCCAGGAAACTATTGGCAATTTCCAATGTGTGTTTATAACTTTGATTAACTTTGGGGGAGTAAAACTATTGTTGAACACTTGTACCAATTCCATTTGAACGGAAAGATAGTTTTTAAGGATGGAATGTTCAAATTCTTCAGGACGAAATGATCCTCGAAGAGATAATTGCACTTGATCATTTGTAAGCTCTTGATGGACGAGGTATGATCTAGTAGATCCTGGTGGAATAGAAAGGTTTCTTTCTGTGAGAACTTTCTCCTTTTTTATCACCAAGATCAAGGTGAAGATCAACCAAATGATCAACAAAGATATCACTTTCACGATCTTCAATTTCTTATTTGTTGATCGGTTTGTTGGCAAACGGTCTGGTATTTGATCGTGCTCCGATGACAGTGGCCTAGAAATGAGTTTATTTAGTGGAGATCAAGTAAATATCACTAATTATTGGATTATTTGACAAACTTAATCTCTTCTATTGATTCTTTCTCCGCAAAAATTTTATTTGCATTTTGTCGGTTGTGATTATTATTTGCGCAATTGTGATTACTTTCCAAGTCATTGTCGTCTAAAAGAAAAGAAAATTTAAATGAAATTGAAATAGAATATTAAACTTATTTTAATACCTGGTTTGTGCTGGAAAACTGTTTGGAAGGCCACGAAACTTGAGTCATCTCGAATTTTTGGAGGTAGCTGTTTCCATATTTGTAATGATATGTCGTTAACATCACTGGAAAAATAATGGAGTTAAGTTGGAAAGATACGAAATGTATAAAATTATTATTCATATGATAGTATACATAATTAACCTGTATAAAATAAAACTAATTCATACTAACGGGTCGTACTACTATCATTTAACCTAACCTATAAAGTTGCCAGACCTATACTACCCTAGTGTGCGGTGCCGAGAGCCGGGTTCAATAAACATTCTTATTATTCTATCTCTTCCAAATCCTTCTCACACATGTGGCCTAACGGTCGGTGTCGTTAAATAAGGAAAGAATCCTTGTCAAGAACGTTTATATTGCAATACATTATCGATAAATAGATAGTTATTGTTAATTAATCTAAAATAGCTATCTATTTATTAAAATCACTATCCAAAGTTAACAGCTTTAAAACAGAAATCGGCGATTATCCGTTTTGTAAAACCGTATGGACAAAATGGCATACCGGTAAAATAAAATAAAAAAATAGACTATTCCCTCGACATTCACGATGGAACTAGGAGTAGTCTCAACCTCAACCAACGGGTGTTAGACTTTACGTGACTGTTTGTTTTTCAGTGTATTAGTAGTCAGTTAATAGCACCTAGACCGGTTGTAAACGGATCCAGTCAATTCGTCCATTTTATTTATTTGTTTGCGCCATTACTTATTTTTTTATAATTCGCTATGAATATTATTTCGCAATGTTATTGATATACACAAATGGAAACTTTTTCGCGCTAGAATAATATCCGCCCGGGATTTAATCACACGACCTCGAGGAGGATGTCTAGGGTGTTAACCGCTAGAACACAGAGACAGATACCTGTAAATTAGATGATATAATTAATGGCATGATTTCGCAAATCAAACACACTTTTAGGAACGCATGTTCAAGAAGCGTGAACCCAATACCAACAATTTCCCAACCTCCTCTGGGTCTAGATCTTGAAAGATAGTCGGTAGAGCATATACTTCATTATTATGAGAAGTATTAGGAAAATCTCTTGCCTCCAGGACTGACAATGGTTAGAGTGCTTATAATTGCTGGGCATTTTGACAATCTATGAACAAAGTACAGTATGTACGTATAATAGTTATTTCAACAACGAGTAGAAAAAAAGAACCGTAATTAAGCTCGAGTAGAGTTCTACAAAACGAATAAACTGAGTTTTCTAATAGATACCAGTGTTTAATTATATGTTTTTCCAACCAGTTATTTTACAAAATTTTATACAATTCACATATTAATTAGCTATTTTTTGGCGAAATATGCAGTAAAGAATAAGAAGACAATCCACTACCAAATTAAGATCTAAACACATACAACTAAGAGAAGAAGTTGCCAAGTGAATAGAAATTTAGGTTTCAGTTTTTTTTATTTATCACGGATATAGAGCACCATAGCGTCAGCAAATTTCCTTTTTGTCATTTATTTTTTAAAAAAATTAAATTGATTATATTTGTTTCTTATTAAATTATAAATGAAATTCCAGAAATGAGAAAACAAATGAAAATTTATCCATACCCTAGGCCTTATTTGATGGCACTGAGGCCTGTAATATTTACACACGACCTTCGTCAACATTCTTTTACATTTAATTAATTAAATTTAACTATATTTTACAAATAAATACCATGGAAAATTTAATATGGTATATTTATTCCTTCTCAGCTCCCAAATGAACTAAACAGAGAATCACCTTTACCCCTGAATTGCATCTATCTCAAAATTTTATCTGATAATGAAGTGAAGACGCTTAATTCTAAGAAGCGATTTTCAATGGCAAATAGTTATTTCACAAATAACATTTTTATAAACCCCATGATAAATTGGTTATTAGAATATTAGCATTGATTAAGTATATTTTTTAATATGTCCATAATATAAGGAAGTTCATGTTGAAATGGAAAATAAGTATTGATAAGACAATAACCACCAATCGGCATGGTATCGTTTCATGTCAACGAACTATATTTAACATAAAAAATCAATAAAATTGGAGGATTCAATGTCATATTATCTTTCTAATTGAACATAATTCACAAAATTGAAATATTTTTACTTAACACTCGAATAGATTCCTGAGTTTCAATACAATGTTATTTATTTAATTTTAACACAGGAACTAAGTAAATAAAATACATATTTAAGCATATAATTTTTGATTACCTTATAGCTGGAAAAATAGAATTTTCCGACGATTTTGAAGGAAAAATATAAGTTGTTTTGAATAGATTTTTGGTCTTCATATTGTTAAGTTGGTTCACAATCAATTCAATACTTTAGAAATTGGTTTTTATCACATTAATTGCACATTTTATATTAAAACATCACTGAATTCCTGAATGAAAGTGAAACACATAACCTTGCTCACACCGAAAATTGTAAACAGCTGATGAAACAGGGTTCATCTAAATAATGCAATTAACTATTAACATTTTTTTAATAATTTTATTTGTTCACTCCATTTTTAAATTTACTTTTTACTTTTACCCCTTTAAAAAGGAACGATTTGGCTCTATTTTAGACTATATTCGAAACTGAAACTAGCTTCTAATCACATATTTTGGCTTATTCTGTTTGAAAACAAACATATGATTAGGCGCATGTGCATTATGTATTAGGTTGGTATTCAAGTAATGTATTTCTTATATTTTAAATTATTTAAAAATTTTTGGAGAATTTTAATTAAATAATTTTTTTTCAAAATAACTTAATAACAATTATATTACAATAATACTGAAATGTTTTAAACTTGTTGCTTTAAATATTCAATTACATACAGTTGCGAAAAAAATAATATCGCACCCGCCACAATTTTTATTTTGCTCCAAATTATGAATTTAAAAAGCATTAACTTTTAAAAGAAAGTATACATTTATATCTAGCTATCTGAAAACAAAAGGATTTCTATATATTGATAGCAATACTTTGGCAGATCTTTTGGGAGAAAATTTAAATAAAAAATAAGCCATTTCTTAATATTGGGTCTGTCAAAATCATAAAATTAAAATAAATTCATGCAATTTTCCACAAAAAGGTATATTGGGAGTGTAAATACTATATTTATTAAGCAATTAATAACCCTTTATGCAAATATCGACTATACAAGGACTATCACTAGAATATAAGGGATTCTTGCAAACCTTTAGTGGAAAACTGAACCAACTACAAAAAATTATTCCATTAATTTCCTTAACAAATTTTTCTTTTCAAATCAACTTTGACGGTTTTCTGGTCATCAGTAAACTTGATGGTCCTTGGTCAGCATATTTTCCATCAAATTGTTTTTTATTTAACGTCAACATAATACGCTAACAACAATTACACGTTTAAATTTGATTTTACGATGGTAATCACCAGAAATTTGATAATATATTGAACAGATGCGGCCAATGCGGGCTACTTTTGTTTTCGCTCAATTCTCCAATTTTCTATCAAAATTGATATTTTGCAAAAGTACCATTATCACTTATAAAGATTTTTTTTAATTTCAGATGTTAGACAATTCAGTCGATTAAACTGCATACAAACTTTTAAAACTTAATTGTTTTTAAAATTTATAATTAAGGTAAAAATAGAAATTGTGTTATGTGGGCTATTAATTTTCTCGCAGCTGTACGTGAATTTTAAATATTTCTTAGAATGAAACTCGTAAAATGATTTTTTTCTTTTAGTAAAATTTCAACCTAGTAGTGTCATACGGAACCCATATACTTTGTTTGTGTGGGGCCCGGGTGATTTGTATAAAATTGACTCGGGCACCCACTAGTAAAATACGCTAAATAAGCGTAATCCACCTAGAGCTAATTTCATGTGAATTGCTTGGGCCCCATATAAATGTAGGGCAATGACCCGGGCGCCCATCTTGGTGGCGCATCCTTATATTCTTTAAGGTTGATTGCTTTGGAATTATTATTATTTCATGAAATTTGTTATTCGTTTAAGTTGTAACATAAAAGGAAACTTTATAAATTATTACAGTTGATTGTAGTTGTAGCCCTTACTCATATATCAAATATACACTCCATTTCACTTGTTTAAGGACGCTGTTTTCGATTTATATTTTAATTAATATCTCAAATTGTGTCAATCCAATTGCAAATTTATTTTGCAAGAATGAAGATGAATTCATTGGGCCATAAACCAAGGGTTCAGGTTTATTGTAGGTAATAAAAAGAGACGACGACCTTAAATGTGCGTGTTTTTTCCTCCAAATTTCCCATTTCACTTGTTTAAGGACACAAGTTGTTTTAGTTTATTGAAGCCATAAAACCCCGTTTTTGGTTATTTTTATTAATTGATTTAGTTGTTTACGTCTTATTTAACATATTTCAGTGATTTAACATTCATATTTTTCGTCAAACTTGATTTTTTTATTCAATTATAGTGACAAATATCGTTATTTATGATTTTATTTAAGAAAACCCTTAAAATATTACGAAACTATACTAAAAATTTATCAAAACTGGTTAATTTTTTTTATTTAATATGATGTATAAGTGAGGTATTTCATATTCTGAATGATGACGTAAACCTTCCCTTGTATACCACCCTAAAAGATAATGAATCTTATTTCTCAAATAGCGATGGTAACAATATTTAATCAAATATTTTAACCTCTCAGGTACCGAAGGTTAAGTATCGATTTATGCGTAACTGAAGAACTTAAAATTTTATTCTGTATTAACCGATTGGTCAATAAAAGCTAGAATTTGATCTGTAGGTAAAGATTTCAAAATATGTACGAGTATGTACATATGTATATTCATTCATATGTGCTTGGAAAAGTGTATTTATTAAATAACAATCGTCCAATATATGTTTATCTTGAAAAAATAAAAAATAATTCAATCGTTAATGACGTGTACATATTCAACGGTAATTCTCACCTGGTAATAACGAATGAAAAGAGACGTAAATAAGAAAACGGAATGAATTTAGCAATCTATTTAACAATTAAATATGATTCTCTATGTAGTGATGAATATATTGATGACAAAAAAATTTACAACAGAGTGTCGTGTAGACTATTACGGTTTCAATCGGCAAACACAAACATGCGATTTTACGATTTTTCCTTTTGTATTCTCTCTTTCAGAAGATTAAATAAACATAGGGCACATGGTCAAGATTGGGATGAATAAAAGTATACAAAAGACTGAGTTGTCGTCACTTGCACTTATTCTTGCAACTCTTTTTGTCTTGGCCACAGAATAGCCCTTTAAAGCAATGGTATTTCAATGTATTTATATACGGCCGATCCGTTCCTTGGTATTTTGGCCCAATAAAGCGATTGTTCCTATTAACCGTGGTCCACACTGTATTAAACAATTTTACAATTTTTTATCAATTTGTGTTATTAAGAAATCAATTTTTTAAAATGGTTTTCTCTTTAACTTAATGGTCAGTTTTAGTAGAAATTTTTCATTTTTGTTTTTGGTTTTCATATTTTCTAAACACACAATTTAAACTAAAAACCAAATTACATCCCTGTTCAGTAACCATTTACTGTATAACCCGTGAGAACCGACAAAAAATTTAATGGCTTAAGTAATGTATATAAAATAGTCTTGCAATGACGAATTTATTACCACCCCACCCAATAAACTGATTGTTATTCAGGGTATGAGCCCTCTGATGTAGATCAACGACGACAACGATTTCTGGGTCCCATTGAACATGGGTAAACACACAGTATTTTCGCTCTCAAATCAATGATTACTTTGGCCAATGTTCAACAAAACCATTGATAAGTAGTCCAAGTGAGTCGGATTTGGATGTCTCTTCTGTGCTGTTAAGCGACGATTGAGACAAAACACAAACAGTTTTGTGTGAGTCAATAACACTAAGACCGGTTCAGCGGAAGAGGCTTCTTCTTGAAGAAGCCAACCTGCTGATCGTCTTCTGGTCAGTCTTTAATTGGTAATCGTAGAGTGCGGTTCAATTTCAATTTATAAAAAAAACAGAAGATGCGTAGCTTAAGTGTCATTATTTTGTTTCCACTTTTAATTGTGGTCGTCCAGGCACAGATTCCTTGGTTCGGAGGATGTGCAGAGTATACGCCAATGGCTGGATTTAGTAGGGACAAGTTCATGGGCACTTGGTACGAGCAGGAAAAATATTTCACCTTTTCCGAAGTGGCTGCCAGATGTGTTTCAGCAACCTACGAAAGAAGGGTCGATGGAAAACTTTACGTCAGCAACTCTCTTATCAATCGATTGTGAGTATCATTAGTAATTATTAATGCATTATTGTTGCATAAAACTGATACTAAAATTTGTCCTGTCAAGTGAATTAATGCTTAAAACTATTCTTATCGCACTAGAACGTTTATTTTATTACAAAGTAATCTCATTGTTAGATTTTCATAACAACACACTGACTTTTCGAAATCAATTTGAGTTTCATAATGCACAAATGAAAATTTTGAATTTTTATTTCACTAGTGAACAAAAGTCATAATTTACGAATAAATTTGTTTCAAAGTAAAACATTCGGCCCCGTGTTTTGAAAAAAGCTGTACAATTTTTAATAAAGGCTGTTATAACTGTTAAATAATACCCGAGAACCTTTCAAATAGAGAACGTTGTGACGGCAAAGTATATTTTAATTAGTTTGTAAAGTTGTGTAAAGTTCGTTTTTTAATTCAGAAACAATAAAAAAAATAAATACTGGTTTTCTTGTTAAAAACGACTTATTTTATACCCTTTAATAATAAATAACTATTTTAGTTATTTAAACAACTTCATAAGAAAAACGAACCATAATCAAACACGAGTAAAACAAATGAAACGAGTGTTTAATTATAGGTTTTTCCAACTAAAAATTTTATAAGATTTTAAAAAACTTTTGGTTTAAAATTTTCGATAAATCTCGGAAATAGATCACCATACAGGATATCACGAGAATTCGTGATAGCACTGCTCAATTAAACCACATTTAAAAACTAGAACCAACATTTCCGAAAATCTTTACTTTTGTTCATTTAACGAGGAAAAATTCAAATTGATTAATAAATCTTAGCCTACTTTATTGTACAGGCTTCCCTTCAGAGCTACTAAGATCTAATATATTTTTAGAAGTTTATTTTGAAATAAAATTACTAATTTTGTGTATTTACATTTTATACCTTTTGTGATTGCCTGTAGTCATTATAACCCTGTGTTGAGACTTGCAATAAAGAATTAAAATTGAATTGAAAATTGTGATTGTCTGTGAGTATTAAATAATGTAGAACTAAACAGTGTGTAATTATGAAGGACTTTATAGAGAAAGCATTGGTTTTCTACCAAACTGTATAGATTTTTCAATAGAATTGTATAAGAATATTTATTTGTGATACAAATGGTATAATATCATCTTTTTCAATGTGGAAATTTTGATGAGGGCAAGTTTTGCTTTGTTTCCGAATAACACCCAATTAAGAAATTAATTTTTAAGGGCTCAATTCACATTATATTAATAGTATTTGATGTTATCACGATCGAATTTATAATGTCATTATGGTAAAACAACTATCAGAAAAGAATCCTAACTATTGAGCCAAATGAAATTTCCTGTTCTTACTTCTTAAAAAATTTCTCAAATTTCGAGTATTGTAAAAAAGAAAACATTACAAACCCGACATCAATGAAGAAAAGTTAATATTTTGACATGGGACGGACGGACTGCAAAGATATAATTAAAAAATCTTAAAAATTTTATGGATTTCTTTATATTTCTTTACGATTATACTCTTATTTTTTTATAAATTGAAATCACAAATATATCTGCCTCTTATTATTATAGCTATATTCATTTAAAAACGATATTTCAAAGCCCAATTTTTGTTTTATTAAAAATAAAAAGTGAATGAGCAGTTAAATATGGAACTTATTTTCATATATTTTTAGAATATTCTTTCACGGAAGCCACTATTCAATAATAAAGATTCTATTATCTTAAAATGCTCATGTTAGAATAAATATTGGTACCGTAATGTCAATTTTATACAACAAAAAATGTGTAAAGCCAATATAAGTCCGGACTCCAGAGATATGATAAGCATCTCTGGCATCTGATTATTATTCAATGACTCTTTAATTAATTCTACCTGTAATAACGGTAATTCTGGTATCTTCTTGTTAAAATTTTTCCATCCAATCAAGATTCTTCTGTTTCTGGAATCGAAACCACTTTCCATGTTCTTGTCTACTCAGAGTGTTTTTGTCAAAGAGAAGAAAGTGCTTCTTCTAAAGAAATTGTATTCGTCATATGAATGCAAATTTGGCAATTTGAATTCGGTTAAAGAAGTAGGTAAAATAAACCGGTAACAAATTTTGGGACATTTTTTGGCAAATATTTATTTCAATAGAAATCAGCTATAAAATCGAAACTAATGAATTCAGTTTTATTAAATTTTTAATAAAATAGTTATTTATGTTAGGAATGTGTAAACTGAAGGTTTATTATTAAAATTACTCATAATAAAAAAAACAGTTCACACATGACTAACATACAGNCAGCTTTTCTTGCAATTCAATCACTAATTATTTTGCAAATCACAATTAAAAATTTTATATAAAACGCCAATTTTCAATTCATGGCTACTTCACTTGAAAATTTATCTTGAAATAGAAATTCAAAGTCCCAAACAAGGTGTCTGGGAATTTTACTATGGTTTTGACAATAAAAATTGATTCAAGCAACCAGGATAATATTTGTTCAGTGAAAAAATCTATGTGTCAAATCAGTTCACAAATAAATTAGACTAAAAAAGGGAAAAATTCAATGTAATTACCGACTTCTGTTCCAAAATAAGACTGACGACTCTCCAAAATTGGGCTCAAATGTGTAAATATACTAAAAAATTAAGTGAAACATGCAAATTCATATTTAACCCATTTCAACTCATTTCAGGTCCAGTTTTTAGGATTAAACGATAAATTTTGCATAAAATTAAGTTGGCGGAAGCTATTGGAACATATGAAGTTATTAAATAATCTTTGGTATAAAAAATAAATCGATAAATATGATTAGTCTTTTGTCTTTCAAAACAGTGAAAAAAAGTACTTTTTATCACTCCTTTTGTGAACTAAAATTTCACGTACTGAGATTGATGAAAAAATGTGGCACTTCACATACAGAATTGCAAAAATGAATTTTTAATTACTCGACTTTTCTTTTATTAATCAAAATAAATTGTTATCATCGTTAAAATACTTAATGTAAAATATTATATTAATTTTTTCGCTTCCTTCAATAGCCATATAGCTACGAAAAAATAACAAAGTGATCCGGTTTTTTGAATTGTTTTTTTCTTACATTTCTTTTACATTTATTCTATACTAAGAAATAGATAACCCCAGGCTTAGTTAATGTTGTTATGGTTATTGTGTTATTACTGTGAATCATTATTGTTATTTATATTATTTAAACACGGAAAAAGCATTATTTATTTAAGAGTTGAATTATCTCATGTTATTTAAATGGGAAGCAATGAATGATGGTTAATATACTTGTGTATAGCATTTTATTTGATTTTGTAAAAAAGAAATTCTTTTTTAATAATATTACAAATACTTTTATTTTTAAAGATTTTTTATAAGAAAGTTATCACGAAAATACACTAATAAGTTATATGCATTTTAGTATTATAAAATTGAAAGTATAGCACTCGATTCTTCGGTCAAAGTTGTTTTTTAAGCATAAGTGTTTTATCGCATTAGTGTTATTTCTTTATAGTGTGAAATTTTCTTTAAAGTTTTTTTTATTGAAGTTGTTACTCTAAAATGGACTAATTTACTGTATTAACGGATGATTTAAAATTGAATTAATGAAAATATCGAAGCTCTCGAATGAATAACGACTACTTAATCTGTATGCCAGAGCAGGATAAAGATATAATTCTTTCTCTATTCCTCCTAAAATGTGTAACAGGGAAACTAAATTTAAAGTTTAAATTTTAAAAATGAGAGAAAATTGTTTGATTTCAATGAAACGAAAATGAACATCATGATTTTTTTTTTAATTTCAGTACAAGTGTGAAACGACTGATTGCTGGGGAGATCAAACCACCACAGAAAAGGACTCCTGGAACGATGAACGTTCGTTATTCTGGAGCACTGAACTACGAAACAGTATTAAACGTGCTTGAAACTGACTACAAAACCTATGCCGTCATTTGGAGCTGCAACAGAATCACCCCAATTGGTCACGCTGATTCCTACTGGGTGATGACCAGGGACCGAATCCCAAGTGGTCCCACCATGCAAAGGGCTTACGGAGTCTTGGATAAATTCAAAATTGCGCGAACATTCTTCATCAAAACGGATCAAGTAAGCTGCGAAACTGAGGCTCCTCAACCAGAGGCAATCGATCCAACAACCGACAATCCTCAACCAGTCAGGCCTGTACAAGATTCCGTCGCTTTAGATGAGGTTGTTGGACTAGATGGAGTGACAGAAGCTGCTGACGATTTATTAGAAAATGAAATTACAACAACTTTGAATCCAGATGATATTGGACCAGATGATGAACTCATCCTCGTTGGTGGATCTGATCTCAGTCCAGACAATCCAGATTATCCGTACAACCAAACTGTTATTCTAGGAGAAGCTCCTCCAGATCATGGCACTTTTTACAGAAACAGTGTCGTCGATTTGAAGAATGATCTTTCTAAGAAAGAGGAAAAGAACAACATCGATGAACCATCCCCCAAAATCATACTTCATAAAGACCAAGTCTAACTCATCATATCTCATTTTAAGCTATATTTATTTCATATTTATTTATGCACATTTTCATTCATAAATATTTTGTATCCTTGATCATAATAAACTATTCTACTTAAAAATGATTACTCTCTTATCTCAACTGGAATTTTTAATATACGAGTAACACGTGAATTTGCATATTACAGAAAACAACGTACTTATTTATTTTCTGTTTACATCCGGTATATATTCAATGTTCATTACATTGGGAATGATAGTTTAAAGCTCCGGAAACGAAGATATATATTCCTAAACAAGGTGGAGTTAATATTTAGAAAAAAAAATGAAAATCCAGTACAAAATTGCTTATTGGTATGAATAAAAATATTTCGCAACTTTAATTTAATGATAACTGAAAGAAAACAACAAAGCAATTTTTTAAAAAATATTCATAGAAAACAAATTATCTTTGTGTATCGAAAAATTGACTTTTCTTCACGAAAATTGGATCTGTAACGGTTTGCATTACAACACGCGTGCGGTAATATTTTAATATTTTCACGCATTTTAGTCACCAATTTAATGAAATTACATATTGTTGTTAAAACCAAATTTATTATTTAAATATTTTAATATGAAAATTTCGATGTGAGTTGTTCCACAATTTGAAAAAACCGTTGCGAACGTTTTTATTAATAATTGTCGATTAACTGATTTTTTTTTTAGAATTAGCGTTCAATACACATGTGAAATCGATTATTGCAGCACTTGTATTGAAATATACTAATGTTCAATTGTAACTTCGTACTAACTTCGTTTTTTTAAAAATACATTTCCCTTGTTTCGAAAACTACAATCGTCAATTGTAATTGTACGATGGATAGTTTTGATGGAATACACCAGCATCAAAGAATAACCGGACCTTTCTTGTAATTTGCTGCTATTGTATAAGAGAAAGTTCTAAGAGATGACTTCCCGATAAAAATTTTCGACTAAATGTAAAAAATAATAGGGTAGGATAGGTTAGATTGAGAATGCAATTAGATCCGCTATTCACTACCACATACTAAGACAGTATAGGTCTAGCCTTGTGATAAAACAATAAAAAATTATTTGTCATATATAAAACTATTTTCTTCTAATTTTTTCCGACCCGCTAAGATAATTTTTGGCCCTCCCCTTAAAAATTTATCTATTACGGGGCTAGCCACTTTACAGTATGGGTTTAATGTTAGTAATATGCACAGTTTTCTTGAATGGTCAGTTATTTTCAGGCATTAAAATCATGTAAACATTGTTCTTGCCCAGCACTGAGAGCCTTTCTTTGAAATTGGAGTAGAAATTATAAAACTTATCAAATGAGAGTTGAATGTACGGAGGTGTTGGATTGAGCAGTCATATATTCTTCAGCCTTCATTAAAAATAATTTCTGATCAATCACACTTTTAAGGAATGCTCGAAAAAACAACACGATTTCTGGGTAAAACCGACAAAAATGGCATAACTAAACTTTTCCGCCAAAAGGACTCTCCAATATCGTTGATAACTCACAAAATGTCAACTATCAAAATATAATATTATTAAACGAGACACCTTAAAAACTTCACCTTTTCCTGCTCAAGACTATCACGATCTTGAAATTTTAAATTGATCACCCTATGAAACTAAACCGTTAATAAACATTCTAAGTAATTAATCTCCATAATTCAAATCCAAGATCTTATCTCATCTTGATAAGAGGCATTTTTCCTATAAAAACTGCAACCGGTTTCGATTTTTAGTGCAAATTAAAGTGCAAATCTATTGAAAATGATCAAGTGAGTTAAGATTAAATAGCTTTTTTTTAAATCAATTTAACTAAATGCAATTATTTATTTAATTTTAGAAATTTGGCTATTCTTGTAATATGTGGGATGGTTTTTAGCTCTGCCATGAGTCAAATAGTACAAGTTGGTTCCTGCCCAGATATTACACTTCCTATTCAAGTTGAATGGCCTGATGTAAGTATTTTTTTTATATACATAACAGTTATCAATTGCTCTTATAATCTCCTAAACTATAAGTGATATCGCTGTAACTCTTTTTTTATTTTTCTAAATAACCTCAATTTATTACAATGTATTTAGTACATTTCTTAATCAAGTCCTTGAATCAGCCGTAAAAGTATCCCAAACTCTTGTTTTGGAAATGCATCAAAACGTCCTCCTTCAGTTCAGAAATCTTCGACCCCTGAGGTCCTTTTTTAATTTTGAAAGCAGAAAGTAAAGGCTAAGAGTCATATCTGGGCTATACAAGGAATAGAGATTCTCTTCGTAACCGGCAGCCCGGACAGCAGCCTTCGCAACTGCCTTCGTGTGGACCGGCGCTTTGCCGTGAAATATCCGGACACTTTATGAGAGAATCTAGCAACGTTTCTCTTTTATAGCGCCCGTAGCTTCTTGATCAAGGTAGTGTAGTTTGTTCCGTTGATTATAGCACCTTGTTCTGTAAAATCTATCAACAGGATTCCTTGGTAATCCTAAAATCGAATTTTTAAAAATCGAATGCCTTCAGTGGCCACGATCCTAAAGACGCCGTCACTTTATCGACTCTGTTTTATTGCTGGAGCAAAATAAATGACTTTCCTTTCATCTCCAGTAATGATTTGCTGGATAATAATAATTGGTTCTGAGTCGTTACCACACAGGTCCAAAAATGATCTTTCACTTTCTACCCTCGTTCCATTTTCACGGCCGAAAGAAGTTTCAGTATGCATTTTGCAGAGTGGTAACTAAACAATTTCGTATTTGATGATCCTTTGGATACTTGAATATGGTTGACTGGACTATTTTTTGGAGCTTTTGTTACCGGTCGATTAGAACAATTTATTCTATTAATTCCTGAATTCACGAATCCTCTTATAAATAGTGCTCTTTGCTGGTGAAGAGTCCCCGTAAACGTAGTAAAGATTGGCTTTGATTCCACTGCAGTGTGTCCTTTCAGCATCATCATTTCGATGACTGCTCGGTGCTTGATTTCGTCCATTTTTAAATTCTTGTCAAAATGCTCTATTCAAATGATCCTCAAAGACTAACCCGTTGTAATTTTTTTCTCAAAATTTATACTGTTACCAGGTAAAAATGTCTTAACCTTCTTTTGAAGTCCATTTGATCCTAGACCTTAGGACACCTGAGATTATACGAGCAATTGAGTACTTCTACGTATACCCCGTAATATATTATAATTTATTGATTATCATAAACCGACTACGAAAATTGAGTTTAAAATATTGATTATCTTACAGCTAATGGGATCATGGCACGAGCAACAACGCTATCCTTTTTTGCCTGAAACTGGATCCAAATGCAACATTGAAAAATTGACAATGGCTAGCGATGGATCAATTGAAGTTAACCACTTCTTTACAAATAAATGGACAGGAGACAATAACACTCTTGATGGATATGCTTATGTTGTTGGACCAAATCAAATGAGGACTTTTTTCCCTACCACCCCTCTGCCCCAAGACGGTGTTCCTTTCTGGGTTCTGAATACTGATTACACATCTTATGTCATTTTCTTTTCCTGCTATCGACTTTCGCTTTTAACCAACGCCAGAGTCGTTTTCGTTAAATCCCGAGAGAGGGTCCCACCAAAAGATCTCTTCGAAAGGGCTCGATTAGTTCTCAGACAATATGATATCAATCCTAATTTGCTGATTAACAGCGATCAAAACAATTGTGATTAATTTACCGAGATTTCATTCGCAGAAGTCACACTTTAATAATAAAGAAAAAGCACTAGTGCTTTACAGAATTTTTTCAAGCAGTTGTGCTATAAAAACGTGTTTAACAGAACAAACTTTAATGTCATAATATCAATTTTATGCAAACAAAATTCATAAAAGTTATTTAT
>JXOV01007540.1:10291-29005 GCA_001014945.1 Clogmia albipunctata | reverse complement strand
CAACTCGTTTAAGTCGTTCTCCAGTGGCTTTTCTTATGGTCCATGTTTCGCTTCGAAATTAAAAAAATATTGTCTTTGTAATAATAATAACATGTATCGTATTTATTAACTTTAAAGAAAAATTCTGTTGCAACAAACTATTCAAAAGCTTCTTTGAATAAACTCAAACATTTATAGAAGGGTAATAGTTATTTATACAATTAGGTCGATAAAATAAGCCATTGTTAAATACGTGGTTGTTTTAAATCATGAGCGTAGCGAGTGCCCTAAAGAAGCTCCGAGTGTGAGTAATGTTTATCGGCCGTGTTTTATACAAAATTTTATGCATTTTTAAATAAATTTACACAAAAATAAAAGAAATTATCGTTTTATTAAAATGTTGGTTAATCGGCTCTAAATTAAAAATTTGAAATATTTAGCAAAGAATTCTTTAAAGCACATGTGCTATAAAATGAATTTGACAGCACAATTTGAGTTTCATAATATCAATTTTAAGCACCAAAAATGCAAAAATGTAATTATTTATACAACTAGGTCGATAAGATAAGCTGTTATGAAATATAAGGGTCAATTAAACGTGTTATTTTGTTAAGTGTTTTCATTGCTATTGCAGACAATCTGGACTTAGGTAAGAGTTATTAAATTACATAAAAATTCATTCAAATATTTTAAGTCTCTCTTAACTTGAAAGATATCCCGATTTTTCTTCTAAAATTACCTGGAATAAAAAGTAGACGAAACTATTTAATCAACTGGATTAAAATGTTTGTAACGGATTGTATAAGGGTGTAACTATTTGATAAAGAACGGTATTTTTTATAATTGTATAATTAATAAAGGGATTTGCATAAGAACAATTTCGATGTTACAAAAAAAATTCTTTTAAGACATTTTTTGCGATTGCAACGCGAAAAGGTGTAGATAAATTTTAATTGATTTTTATGATATTAATTTCTGATTTCAAATTAGAATCGCTAGAACGTGTCCAAATCATTCAGATAATTTGGACCAATTGGGAATTGCTTTGAGATAAATGCAATATTGTTACCAAATAATGTATTTTACCATTCTAGTTCTATTTATATAAACAGAGACAAAATTGGCAACTATCAGCGCCAATTCCAATTTTTTTTACATTTAATGACCAGGTAGGCAAATTTTGAAGAAGGATTTTATTTAATTCACATACACAATACACATTTACATAACCCAAAAATCGGAACGTCTGGAAGCAATTAAAAACCCATTAGTCATGTCATGTCATTTTATATCTATTAAAAAATCTGTAACCCGAACAGTATTTCACTTTTGGGATAACGCCTTATGTATTCTATTTTGCTGTTTAACATTATTCGTTTTAACACATTTTTTAGACACTATTTTGAATTTCTTCAAATTAAAATTTTATTTAAGGAAATGTCAGTAAATTAAATTTTTTATTAATGATAGATTAATAGTTATTTATACAAGAAGTTCGATAAGATAAGGCATTATTAAACACAAGGCCCGAGTGTTTAATAATGCTTATCAACCGTGTTTTATACAAAATTTAATGCATTTAATTAAATTAATAAAAAAATTATAAAAAAAAATTCTTTTCTTTAAATTCCATTCTAAATTTTTGGTCTCCCTCACATTCTTATTTTAATTCAATGGGAAGATGGATAAAGCGATATCTTGTTTCTCTTACTTACACATAGGAAATATCATCTGTTAAGGGATTGTTTAAATTTAAAGTTTAACTTTACACAACAAAACTGACGCACATATAAATCTGATCGATTTCTTTCACGGAAGTCATACTTTAATAATAAAGAAAAAGCACTAGTGTTTTTAAGAATTCTTTCAAACACTTTAGTGTTTTTAGTGTCATAATATCAATTTTATGCAACAAATATGCATAAAAATAATTTAAAAAAACACCTAAAAATTCTTCAAAATGATTTCAACAAATTTTTAATACGAAAGACAAAGACTTTAATCAGATTCTTCTTTTAAAATTACCTGGTATATCATAAAAACCCATTAATTCCACAGACATTATAAAATATCCATACAGTTTTGTTTTGTTTTATTTGTGTTTCACAAAAATTATTCAAAATAGCGCAAATAAAAATATAAAATCAATGAAATGGACTTAAAAGTTTGCAACGAAGTGTATATTACTATTTGTTACACTTCCCAATATTCGAGAATTTTATTATGTATTAATAAATATAATCGATTGACATTTAATTGTCGATTAAGAACCATTTTACGAAAAGTAAATCTTGTAAGATTATTTTAAATTGTAGTATAAAATAAAGTACTCAAATTGTTTGTAATTAAAACGATTTTTTTCTACATACATAGATTTTTATTTTGTAATATTTTATCTATAACAAGCAAAAGCTAACCTAAAGTTCAGCAAATGTAATTACATATATAATTTTATTGTTGTGACTCATTTTTGCCAATGAAATTATTTGAACAGAAAAATTTATTTAAGAGATGAATTATGATGCTTATAATATTTGCTCAATAAATATCGCAAATACAGAAAGAACTGTTTAGTTCAGATTAGTATATTCTAAATCCCTTTATTTAACCAATGAAAATTTTTAATGTCTTGTTTTCAAACCAATAAAATAATATACTTTTTAAATAGGATTATTTTAAGCACCTAATAATTTAACTATTCATTTATCTAATTAAAACTGGTTGCAATATAACATGGCATACAATGGTTTTAGTTGTACATATACAGTACATAGCTATTAACATTGTTTACTCTCTTATCCCGATGGGAATTTTTTAAACACGTGAATTTACAGATTAGAGAAGACTTATTTATTTTCTATATTCGTCCGGAACATTAACAAATGTAATCAACTTAAAGCTTCAGAAAGGAAGATACTTACTCCTAAACAGGATGGATTATAAATTTATTTTACGAGTAAATGTTAATACAAATTCATTATATAAATATCATATATTACAAAATTAAAAGAGTATAATATACAAAAAGAAACTAAAATCAAACATATTTGAGGAATTGTTAATCACCCTTTTATTGAACCAAATAACGATTTCTCCACTACAAATCTCTTTTCGTTAAGAATAAAAATATTTGTAATTTTAAAAATTAATATAAAATGTGTAACCCTATTTTAATTCACAAAAAAACACAACTATATTTATCCAATGCGCAAATAATTAAAACCTAATCTTTCTACTGGTATTAGGGTGTTGTTTTAAAATGGACTTCGGTAACGTTTGTGTTTTGTTTCGTCAATGGTAAAATATGACTCATTTCTTATTCGATATATGTATGTAAAACAAATACATACATATATCAAAATCTGAGTATTTTCTTCTTTATATACTTACGGAAAAGAATTTATGCAATTTGTTCCATAAAATTGAAATTATGACATTCAAATTTGCTCTGTCAAAGACATTATTAAAGCACAGTGCTTTTTCTTTATTTTTAAAGTGTGACTTCAGTAAAAGAAACCCATAAATTTTATATGTACGCCACTTTCGTTGGTAGGGATTTAACTGTGTCTTTTTAAAAATAAGCCATATATCGCAGAACCCATAAACTACGTTTACTTGTGGTTTATCATAGAGACCGCACCATATATTTTTACAGAAATTCGATGAATTTTTCAGATTTTTATGTTAATTTATTTAAAAATGCATAAAATTGTGTATAAAACACAGTCGATAAGCATTATTCAACACTCGGGTCTTCTTTAAACCTTGTATTTAATAATGACTTATCTTATCGACCTTGTTGTATAAATAACTATTTCGGTAAACGCAATTTTGCGCGGTGAAGAAATGAAGGCATAATTGGCAGTTTGGCACATTCCCGTCAGAAGCAAAACGAGAGTCAAATGTGGACAGATAATATACCATAAGCCGCGAATACAGTCTTTGGAGATGATTCGTCAGAATATTATTTATTTGAAGCATTGCAATTATTATGAATCTGCGGAAGGATCATTGAAAATGTTTTTACAAAACATATANTAATTGGCAGTTTGGCACATTCCCGTCAGAAGCAAAACGAGAGTCAAATGTGGACAGATAATATACCATAAGCCGCGAATACAGTCTTTGGAGATGATTCGTCAGAATATTATTTATTTGAAGCATTGCAATTATTATGAATCTGCGGAAGGATCATTGAAAATGTTTTTACAAAACATATATGGCTGTTGATAGCCCGTGTTTTGATATATGCGACAGAAGGCAATGACGGCCGCATGGGAGTCTGTACTTTGTCATAGCAAGAGAGTTTTCAGGATAAGTAATAAAAATTCACAAAGAGATTAACTGAAATTATGAAATAAGCCAATACCTTGTCATTGTTATTCGAATAAAGTTTAAAATACATTTTTTTTAAATCATCCTAACAAGAATATTCAAATAAATCTAATCAATGTCGTCTAAAGGCCCAAGATCAACACGAACGAGATTTTTTAATGGAATACCCTGTGATTTTAAATCATAATTAAACATTTTAAATATTAAAATCCCTATAATTAAAAACTAAGCTCTTATCTAAACTAAATAAAAGACAATTTTCCTATAAAACTGCAATCCGTTGTGACTTTTAGTGCAGTTTTGATTAAAGTTCAATTTAATTAATAATGATGATCAAGTGAGATGAAATAATTGTATTTAAAAAACTAATCTTTAAATAATTATTATATTTTAGAAATTTGGCGATTCTTGTTATTTGTGGGGTGGTGCTTAGCCCGGCCATGGGTCAAGTGGTCCAAGTTGGTTCCTGCCCAAATATTTCACTTCCGATGGACATTGATTGGGATAATGTAAGTTTTTAGTGGTTAAACTGAATATGACAATATTTATTAGAAACCCAATATTGATTTTTGATTAATTTTTTACAGATAATGGGACCATGGTACGAGCAACAACGTTACCCAATTTTGGATGCTGTTGGATCCAAATGCAACATTGAAAATTTGACAATGAACAGCGATGGAACAATTGATATTAACCACTCCTTTACAAGTAAAACGAATGGATACGATTATAGTCTAGACGGCTATGCTTATGTTGTTGGACCAAATCAAATGAGGGGTTTTTATCCTTCAACTTCTGCACCCCAAGACGGTCTTCCTATCTGGGTTCTGGATACCGATTACACATCTTATTCCATTTGCTTTTCCTGCTATGAAGTTTCCCTTTTAGCCAATGCCAGAGTCCTTTTTGTTCAATCCAGAGAGAGAGTCCCACCAGAAGATCTCAAGGAAAGAGCTCGATTGGTTCTCAAACAATATGACATCAATCCTGACCTGCTGGTAGACAGCGATCAAAACGATTGTGATTAAATGCGTTATATACCATAAAATTAAATCAATAAACTAATTTGGTCATTAAAAACTGTATTGTTAATTTAAATTGAAAATTTGTTAAAATAACTCATTTTGATTATTAAATTGTAAACAAGTTTCTTTTAATTATCTTAACATAAAAAATGATAGGAGGACAAATAACGTCCAAATTTAAATACGACATGATTTGTACGAGACGTTCTGTTGATTTGTAGCCTAATTACAAATAATTTTTGAATACGAAAAACAAAGATTTTCCTTCTAAAATTTCCTGAAATAGAGTAAAACAAACCATTAAGTTTGGAGGCATTGTATATGATAAAGTTAATCTATTTATATTTTGTCAAAATTGTCTGTAAATATTGCAGTTAAAAAATTAAATCAATGAAATTACTGGGTTTAAACGTTTGTAATGGAGTGTATATTTCTGTTTTTGTAATTGATAATTTTCTAGAATTGTACTGCTATTAAATAAACCTATATTGTTAAGAACTATTTCGATATATAAAATTTTTGGAATTAAACAATTTAATGACCGGTTAATACAAATTAAGACAAGTCTTATGCGTCTGTCACACCGAAAAGTCAGCCGGTCTATTGTTCGTCAACGATCCGCCCCCATTTTAAAACTCTAATTTCCCAATTAACTGTTATGATTAGATAATGAAATTGCATGTCTATGGAATCTTTGTTGTACTGGCCATTTTATGCACTTTACAAAATAGAGCAAGTATTTGGCGCTGTATCAGCAAAAACCGTTATGTCAGCTGACTTTTGAAGAAAAGAAAAATGCGGGATCTAATAAGAAGTCGGGAAATGCAATAGACAATGTTCCCCTTCAATGTCAGTAACCCTGAGACGCACATTTGTGTGATCGTATTATTATTATTAAATTTTGACAGATTTCGGTGTGACCACTGCATGTTTAAAATCTCAAACTGACTTTTTTCTACATACCTAGATTTTTATTTTATAATATTTTATTTATATTAAGCAATAGATAACCTAAAGTTCAACAAATATAGCTACAGGAATAATTTTATTATTGTAAATCATTTTTGTCATTGAAATTATTTTAACACGTGTTAAGACTAATTTTTTAAAAATATTTCTTATTTTTTGTTATCATTTTGTTCTGTGTAAAAACATGATGTTTAATAATATTTGCTCAATAAATATTGCAAATAGAAAAGGAATAGTTTATTTAAGATTAGTATATTCTTAATCTTTTTATTTGATTTAATAAAACAATTATCTTAAATCTTATAATATTTGCAATCCAATATTGGATATAATAATAATAATTAATTCTTTAGATTTTTGTAACGAAAGGTTAACTTTTCGACATCGATTTGAGTTTCATGCGTCACTATTTCGCACTAGTGATGATTTTGAAATTTTAATTCACTAATGAAAAAAGAAAATAAATGGAAACGATTATATACTCGCCTAACGGCTCTTATTTTATGCTTATTACACATAAGCAAATGGGTCCTCTTATACCCGTGTGGGGCAAATTAGTATACAAGTGGTAAAATAAAGGTTATTACAGCACGAATTTACTGTGTTTTTTACGAGCGCAGCGAGTAAAAATAAGTGAATGAATTCAGTAATAACCGATTTCACATGTGTATCGAACGCTATTTTGAATAAGTCTGAAAAATATCAGTTAATCGATAATTAATAATAAAACCGTTCCCAACGGTTTTATTTTAAATTGTGCAAAAACCACTCACAACTACATTTTCATATTTAAATAATAAACTTGTTATGACAATAATATGAAATTTCATTAAAAAACATTGAAGAAACCGCTTGTCATCAAGTAAGACACCGCGTTTTTTTCAAATTTTGCAACAATAATTCACAACGAAATTCTCAACGGAAAATATTTCAATAATAATGTGTAGAGATATGGTTATGACAACAATTTGTAATTTCATTAAATTGATAAAAATTTGCGTGCAAATTTTGAATTATTTCAGCACTCCGTGCAGAAAAGTAAATTGTTACCGAACAAATTTGCGTGAAGAAAAGTCTACTTTTCGATACGGAATTGCACAAAATTATTTGAATTGAATTATTGATAATCATCTAACAAATAATCTCTATGTCAAATTGAAAATACATATTTTTTTATTTATTTGCAAATCTGGAACAATGGGTGTATTTGAACATTTGTAACAGAGTGTGTATTATTATCATACTATTAAAAAATACTGTTAATAAATGCTTTTTAGTAGATTAGGGTTGGTTTTAATAAACAATCTTATATAATAATTTTGGAACAATATTTAAATATTTAAATATACTCGTATATTCAATATTTTTAAACGTTAACTTTTACAAAAAGCTTTTCTTATATCGAATTTAATCTATTGGATATATTTATTTACAAATTCCAAGCACACGAAGTCATTGAAATTCTTAAAATGTCTGAAATGAAGTAAAACAATTGCTCAGTAAATAAATAGCATTTAAATATAATATCAATGAACTCAAAAAACAATAAATAATTGATTATTTTACGTAAATAAAATATCTTAAAATAAAGAAATTGTCTCCTGAAATGTACACAAAAAAGGGTATTTATTATTTCCCAACAACGATATTTTGTTATTATACTTTTAATTGTGGTCATTACAAGTATATTTTAATGGAGCAGATATTATTAAGGTAATTGAATGTTTCAAATCAAAATTAAAATAAATAAAAACTAACTTTGTCATATAGATTCCTTTTCATTTGTTTATCATCATTAGCCTTTGCCCAAATTCCAGGATTGGGATCATGTCCGACAGTTCAACCACAGCCGTCGTTTATTTTGGAAAAAGTATTTTTTTTCCTATCTTTCAAATATTTATTTTTCTTTATAATTGATGTAATACTTTTTGCAGTTCTTAGGATTGTGGTGGGAGCAGTTAAAATACCCATTTGCCATTGAGTTTGGTTCAAAATGCATCCAGACCAATTACACCCGACTGGACGATGAGTTGGTCTCGGTTAATTACAAGCAATTAGGAATCTTTACAGGTCGAGTCAGCTCTATTGAAGGAATCGGCAAAATGGAGTCGAATGGAATATTAAAAATTAGTTTTCAAATGTATACAAATGGAACAATTCCTTATGTGATTTTGGGAACGGATTATGATAATTTTGCCGTTATTTATAACTGTATGCAGTATTATAATATCTTCCATTCCAGTAAGAGAAAATATCTATAGATTTAGCTATTTTTTAACTGAAAAAATTGTTTTTGTTTCAGAATTTTTATGGATAATGACGAGGACAAGAGATGAAATCTCGCCAAATGACCTGGAACAAATCTATAAAATACTCATCAATAATAACCTCCCAAATGGATTTCTTTCTAAGACAGACCTTTTAGGATGTGATTACTAGTGTCATTAAAAAGAATTGAAATAAAAATACTTCCTCTTATTCCTTTTTTTATTCGCAATGAAATTGAAATGATAATTAATATTTATACAACTAGGTCGAAAAGATATAATATTAAACACTCTCTACGCTCGTAACTTTAAAAAACACACGTGTGATTAATAATCGACCATGTTTTATACAAAATTTTATGCATTTTACAACATATTCTAAAAGAGATATTTAAAAAACAAACCAGCATATGATCAAAATTTTAATCCCTTGTTTTAATTTAAAAATTAGGCGTTAACATCAATTTAAATTAGGCCTTAATTTTAATTAGTTTACAAATTTAGTCGGAATCATTTTACTATAGGTGTGTCACTTTAATTGTTTTTTTAAAAATAATTATAGCCTATATTTTTCCAGATTTTGTATAAAAAGTCATTAATCTATATTTTATGGCTATTATCGGTGCTCGATTTCAAAATTTTTCTTTCATACACTTCATTTCACTTATTTAAGGACGCTGTTTTCGATTTATATTTTAATTAAAATCTCAAATTGTGTCAATCCAATTGCAAATCCTTTTTGCAAGAATGAAGATGTAATCATTGTCTACCGTCTAGGCCATAAAACAAGGGTTTAGGATTATTGCAGGTAATAAAAAGAGGCGACGCTTTTAAATGAGTGGGTTTTTTCCTGCAAATTTCCCATTTCAGTTGTTTAAGGACGCTAGTTGTTTTAGGTTATTGGAGCCAACACCCTGTTTTTTGTTGTTTTTGTTAATTGATATAGTGGTTATGTCTTATTTAATTTATTTTAATGATTTATCATTCATATTTTTTCCTCAAATTTGATTTTTAAAAAATATTATTAACAAATATCGTTGTTTCTGAATTTATTTTAAATTTTACCTTATCTAAATCAAATTAGGTAGTTTTTAATATTTTATATGATTACACATAATAATAATATAAAAAAATTAACCCAAAACAAAAAGTTTAATTTTATAATTAATTACTATAAACATTTAATGAAACCAATATTTTTTATTTTGCTTCCATTTCACATTAATGGCACTTTCATAAAAATCTTATTTATGTATTTTTTTTGCTTAATTTTTATATTATGACACTCAATTTTGCTGTCGAAGTCGTTATTATAGCACAAGTGCTGTAAAGAATTCTTCAAATCACGTGTGCTTTTTCTTTATTATTAAAGTATGACATCTGTATAAGAAATCCATTAAATTTATATGGTCGTCAGTTTTGAAGGGCTTACCTGTTNATCCTTTTGAAATGTACCTAAAATTATCACAAAAGGCCTTCCGATGATAAATATTTGCCGCCTAAAATTATTGATTTTGTAAAAAAAATGGTTTAGTTGTTTCTGTTCAAATATGTGCCTTATTTGAATCGCTTAATTTGCGAGTAAGAACTTTTTATTTTTTTTTTCATGTACAAGCAAATTAGTTTTAATGAAATTTGTTGATTGTTTTAGTGACTTTATTATCTTTAAAAATTATTTAAATTATTTGTCGTCGAATATTTCAATCAGTTTTGCATGAATCGTCATTAGAAGTAGAAGAAGGGATTTTCCTCATGGCTAAGTTTTGAAGGTCAAGCAAATTGCTTTTTATCCCAATTTAAAATTTTTATCATTGTTTTTGAGTCATTGTATCTTAATGTACTCAGTCAATATAAATCCACAAATTAAGATGAGATGCAAAATATTCGGCTATGAGTAAGAGAGGGATTCAAAATATTTCAAATTTTTAATTTAGAGAGAACTTTTTATATAATAAAACAATTATTTTTGTGTTAATTTCTTTAAAAAATGCATAAAATTTTGTATAAAACACGGTCGATAAGCATTATTAAACAGTCGGGCCTTCTTTAAGGCACTCGCTACGCTCGTGGCTTAAAACAACCCTAATGTTTAATAATGACTTATCTTATCGATCTTGTTGTATAAATAACTATTATGTTATTGTTTGAATGAATTTAAACCTAATTAAATCAGTAACCGTGTTATTATAATGTATTCAAAGCAAAGATTTATAATATCNAGTCGGGCCTTCTTTAAGGCACTCGCTACGCTCGTGGCTTAAAACAACCCTAATGTTTAATAATGACTTATCTTATCGATCTTGTTGTATAAATAACTATTATGTTATTGTTTGAATGAATTTAAACCTAATTAAATCAGTAACCGTGTTATTATAATGTATTCAAAGCAAAGATTTATAATATCAGGACTATAATTAATGAATTGTCATTATTTAAAATTTTGTTTTTTTTAATTGTTAGTCGTATGATAAAACTGTTTTTGGTTTGATTTAATTTATATGAGAACTACTTTTAAAGCTAACTGTTTGCTTTAAATTTCAGCTCTTTTAAAAATTTAAATTATAATCAATAAATACATTATATTATATTATTAACGAAAAAGTATTAATTCTTTTAAAAAATTCCAAATAAAAAATATATTTGGTCGACTTTATTTGAAACGTACCAATGTGCAGTGAAATTCGAGGTTCATCCAGTTGGAATTTCTTCGAATAGTATTCGGCAATGGGAATTGTGAGAATGGAAGAAGAAGCAGAAGAAGAAGAAACGAATCACAATTGGAATATCGCAAAAGAAAATTGTAATGTGATGTTTTAGAAATTGTTGGTGTGTAATGGCTTTATTAGACGAAAAAGTACTACACACAATTTTTATTGCTTCCAGACGTCCAGAATTTTGAGTCTTTCTTCAAAATCTACCTACTTCAATCCCAAATGCAAAATAGAACCATGGAACTGATAATTACCAATCTTGTCTCTGATTATTTAAATAGAAGATTTACAAAATTGGGTATTTAGCAAAAAAAAATGGCATTTATCTCAAATGATTCATTAATTGAACTGAACCAAAAGAAGGGCAAAGGGCATTTTCTTGCGATTTAATGAGAAATGATCAATTAATATCATAAAAATAGTGAAAATTTAATTTTATCTATTATTTTTTCTATTCAAAATGTTTCGAAATTGTTCTTCAATAAAAATTGTAAATAGATTCAGCGCGCTATTTTAAAGTTAATTTATTCTGCTCATTATGATTAGATATGTCAATTTGAAATTTGAATGATAACTAATTAATAAACCTATTTTATAATATTGGGAATGTTTCAAACAATAACGAAGTTATTGGTCACTACAATTTAAAATTTTCATTTAAATTTAAATTATCTATATTATTGGTGATAGTGTTTAATATTTGAATTAAAAACTATATATTTATAAGGTGATAAAGTAATTCAATTAAGTTTATTCTTAATTAATATCGATTATGTGGATTTCATTTAAAAATGACAATAAAATTGATATTCCGTTCTCCTTAAGTGATTATTAATTACGTAAATGCAAAGATAAGTCGTTTAAACTAATGCCTTTTTATGATAGATGAATGAACTTTTATATTTTAAAAACGATTTTAAAACACTTTAAAAATTATAAAATATAAAATTTAAATCATTTTTCAAATCTATCAACGCGTTTTTATTTTATGGCCAAAAATTAACAATACAAATTAAATTAAAAGAGACATACGAAGGAAGATTAAAGATATTTTTTCATTTCTTAACATAATTACATATTATTTTATTGTTACACATAATTAAGACTAATTTTTGATAAATGATATGGGATTAATCATAAATAGACATAATTGTTGAAAAATCCATATCCATTTTAAGAAAATTACAGTTTTAATCAATAGTTAATTCGTTTTCTAAAGAAATAATTATAAAGAAACATTATTTAGTATTTATTTAGAAAAAAGATCTAATTTATGATAATTAATTAAATAATATTATATTATTTTTTATTATTTATTTATTTCAAGCTCTGCCCTTTGGAATCTGTTGTATATTTTTCGGCACAAAATAATACCGCGTTTACCAACTAAACTACAAATATTCATTTAATTTCAGTTAAATAATTGAACATAGTTTAGTTAATGTTTTTAGTGCAAAATAATGATATTTAATTCGGCCCACTTTAGAATAGCTCGATGAATCTTTTTACAATTTTTATTGTGGCGACAATTTCGAAACATTTATCAATAGATTAAAATAATAGATAAATTAGAATTTATTATATTTTTATTACATAAATTTATCATTTCTCATTAAAATCGCAAGATAATGCCTATAGTTAATCAAATAATCCAGATCAATTAATGAATCATTTGAGATAAATATAATGTTTTTGCTAAATACTCAATTTTGTAATTCTCGTTCTGTTTAAATAATCAGAGACAAGATTGGTAATTATCAGTTCCAAGGTTCTATTTTGCATTTGGGATTCAAGTAGGTAGATTTTGAAGAAGGACTTTCCATGACTCAAAATTCTGGACGTCTGCAAGCAATTAAAAACTCATTAGTATTGCCATTTCATCCCTTTTCGAAAAAGTGTTACCTGAACGGTCATTTACTCTCGGGATAATTCCTTATCTAATCTCTTTTGCAGATTTCGTCTTCACACTTTTCCGACCGTTAAAACCGTCATTTTGAAAATTTGAGGTTTCATCGTAAGTTGTGCGCCACTTTGGACGTCAGTTCAGCAAACGAGACCAGACATATAGCTTGGTCTCATTCGAATTTTTTAAAGTCTTTTCCGTCAAAAAACGAGTGATTAAAATGTCTTATAACACTGAGAGAAGGTAATTTTCGGCTTTTTCGTGAAATAGTGCTCTAAATAGGTTGAATTTGGTGTTAAAATGTGTGCTAAAGTGGTGGCTTTGGTTTGGTGATCAAGTGGCCGCGGTAAATCGCGTACATTCGTGGAAAACTGGTGAAAAATGTGAATCAAAGTGACAGCGCCATGCTTTTCAATATGGCCGCCGATTCACAAATTCGCCGTAAATTGCGTTTTTGGAATATCCAGGCGCTGGTGCTGTGACTCACTGATGTGCGTGGACCCGTTTTATCGCGATTTATGGCCCATTGCATTTGGTGACGTAGTCCCAGTTCCAGGAACCGCGGTTCTTCTAGATTGTTCCGTTTGATGATTGTAAAATCTACCTGCTTTAAGAAAAAGGTTCAAAATAACACTGGGCGAAAAGAAACCGAGAAGGCGGCGTGCATTGTTTGTGAAAATTTTCTTCTGCACTTTCCTTGGAAATGCTGCTATCTGGTGCGACCTACGATTATCTTGCTGCAAATGGGCGATAACAATCGAATGGACTCTGACTAATCAAATCTTTCTTCTACAAATATATACCTACTTCTTGAAATGTGATTACGTTTAATTGTAACGGGTCTTTGGCGCGCTTCATTCACCCCAGCAACACTCTTGAATTCGCCAGGCCTACTCATTTATTATTTATTCACAGTTTGGGATAGGATTTAAATGATGGCTGTTGCAGTTTTATTCGCTTTTTCTTCCTCCCTGGAGAATGAACGACCTTAAAAGTGATATGGTGGTTTCAAAGCGGCATTTTTATGCCGGTTTATGCTCACTTTATGTGTATGTGGAATATGTTAATTTCGGAAAATTCATTAAATGATTTTTTTTTTGTTTCGTGAGTAAATATTTACTTTACGCATTCAAGATTTAAAAGTTCATTTTTTGCATTTTTAAATAAAATAAAGATTAAATTTAGTTCTTAAATTCGTAAACCACTAATCCACAGAAATATTTGCTTTCTAGTTCCATCGAAAATAAAAGTTCTCAAGCAAATTTCGGCGAAAATTGATATAACTGCAGAATTTCCCATACTATTTGTTTATAGGTCAAGTCCAGTTACACGTTACGAATTTCGTTTCTTCTTGGTCTTTGATTCATTTTAATTGTTTTAATATAATTTATTGCTAATGTTGCTGATTAATTCAGTTTGTACCGTTCAGTTTCATGTTTTAAACTCATTCTGTTTCTATTTGAAGAACCATGTTCTTTTTGTTCATTTTTTGAATTTATTTATCAAATAATGATTTACGTGATTTCTATCCAATTCCACTCAAGTTCTATTAATTGAAAATGTTTGTTATTCTAGCTATATTAGAAGTTCTAGAAATATGTTTGGAGGAGTTTATATTATTGTTTTCTTTCTTATCATAATTTTTAGATTATTTTGTATATTTCCTATATTTAATTTCCATGTCAGCTTTTTATGACCTTGATGTGATTATCATCCTTTTGTTTTTCATGTTTGCTGTTGTCTTCTATTAAAACATTCCTAAAGCACTTCAATTAGATTGTAATTTGATTAGAAAGTATTAGTATTCGAATTACCTTACAAGGTAAATTATCATTCAATTATGTCAATATTTCCAAAAATTTCGATTTAATTTGTAACTTAATTGATCTCTTATTATAATTTAATCATTTTACTGTTTATATTGATATTTATTTCGGTTATTTTTGTAATATTTTTAATTGTTTTCAAAATTTATATTCTAGAGATTATTTTATTCCTCATTTTTAAACACATAGAAATGATTTAGAAATCCATATAATGATAATGTTAATCCTTCTTCATCGGCGCGACAGCCCAAGTCGGGCTTTGGTATCCAGAATTTACCTCCAGCGATCTTCTTCTACAATCTCCAGCTTCCAACAGAACTATGCTGGCTTCGTCAACTGATTCTGTCCATAGTGCGTGGTTTACCAGCTGAGCGTTTTCCTGTTGCTTTTCCTACTGTTTTCTTTGGGATCCTATCGTCATTCTATTTACGTGTCCGGCCCATTATAGCTTTAAACATTTGATATAGTCTGATGCTCTGAGGTCCTCATATAATGCATACAGATCATGGTTGTCTTGGACTGGACCATAGATCCTGCGTAAGAGTCCAGGTTTTACACCCAAAACAGTACAGGACGAATCGTTGTCTTCGACAATCTTATCTTTGATGGTCTGTGCACGTTTCCATTTTAATTACAATCCTAAATTGTAAATTATTTCAATATATATTTTCTGAAAAACTTATTAATTTCCGTTCGAGATAATGACTTCATCCAGGTGTTGGGTTAAGAGACAGATCGTATGTGAACACGACATCAGGAGTAATGGTTATTCCTTGTAAAGACTGATCGATTAGGAATCGGCTGGCTTTCATCATCATAAAGTGGCTATACAATCCAGTCCGGGCTTTGGACTCCCAGGTCAATTGCGTCCTAATCCACGCTGTACCCCCATCTGAGATGCGGTTATCTCAGTTTTTGTACCATATCGGGCTTCGCTGTAACAACTTCTCTTGTAGTTGATTCATGCAGCATTCGTGCAACATGATCAGACCATTTTAGTCGTCTAGCTTTTATGAAGACGAGGAGATCGGAGTGTTCTCATGTAAATTGTGTACTTCATGGTTTATTCTGACTTCAACCATTAATAAAATGTTTTCCTCATAATTTCGATTAATAATGAAATTCCCTTTTCCATCAAGTAATTGAACAAGAATTAAATAAAAAGAAATGTTTCTCTTGGTTATGACAACTCCGTTAAAAAGCCATTTTTCACCAAACCAAAGACTGATTACTATTTAGAGAGGATTTTTGAAATCTACATTTAAATTTGCAACACTTGACTAACCAAAAGAACTGCTATCAATTTCCCAGGAGTGACGAGACCAAGAATGGGCCTTCGTCGGGCAATGGGGGCGACAAGGGTGGAGAGATGCAGTACAGCGGTCCGGGCGGCATGGACGTGGACGGTGTCATCGAGAGCAACTGGAACGAGGTGATTGACACGTTTGACGACATGAGCTTGAAGGAGGAGCTGTTGCGCGGCATCTACGGTTACGGTTTTGAGAAGCCGTCCGCCATCCAGCAGCGCGCCATCATGCCCTGCCTGAAGGGGCACGACGTGATTGCGCAGGCCCAGTCCGGTACCGGAAAGACGGCCACGTTCTCCATTTCGATCCTGCAGACGATCGACACCAACGTTCCCGACTGTCAGGCGCTGATCCTGGCGCCGACTCGAGAACTGGCCGTGCAGATCCAGAAGGTGATCATCCTCCTGGGCGACTACATGAAGGCCCAGTGTCACGCCTGTATCGGAGGCACCAATGTGCGTGAGGACATCCGCAAGCTCGAGATGGGCACACACGTCGTCGTCGGCACCCCCGGCCGTGTCTACGACATGATCAGCAGGAAGGTACTGCGCACCGACAACATCAAAATGTTCGTCCTCGACGAGGCTGACGAGATGTTGTCCCGCGGTTTCAAGGACCAGATTCATGACGTCTTCTCCACCCTGAACAAGGACGTCCAGGTCATCCTGCTCTCCGCTACCATGCCCCAGGAGGTTAGTTTTAATTTTTTTATTACAACTAATTCTAAATATCTTTAGAAAGTATTTTCTTTATAAAGCCCTTCATAATTATACACTGTTTAGTTATACATTATTCAATACTCTCACAAACCGTGTAAATACACTAAATTAGAACTTTGTATCAAATTTCGACTATTAAAAATTAAAATTCTAGATGTTAGTCTCGAATGAAAACTATATTTTGACATTATTCTTGCCTATTCAATAAAGTAGGCTATGATTGATTAATCAATTTGAATTTTTTCCACATTAAATATCTAAAAGTAAAGTTTTTCTAAAATGTTAGTTCTAGCTTCTAAACGTGGTTAAACTGATGATTGCTGTCACTGATATATCAGTGATACAGTGCTTTGCGCTTTATTTCCGTGATATATCGCAAAATATCGTAGTCCTTTCCACCTGACAGTTACTTTCTGTACTTTTGTGTTTAAACCTTAATTTAGAACTTGGTTTTCTTCTAATTGCTTACTTGAAATTTTGTGAGTAAATGGCAAATAAATATGTAAATTGTATAAAATTTTGTAAAAAGTGTCAGAAAAAACTTTTAGTTAAACACTCGTATATTTTAGAAAACTCATCTCGTTCGTTTTCAAGAATTTTACTCGTGTATATTTATTGTTCATTTTTCCTACATCGCGTAGGAAAAATGAACAAATGAACAATAACAGTTATAATTTCTTAAACCAAAAAATTATTTCGATTTTTCAGCTAATTACAGAATTTTTCCTATTTTCATATTTTAACAATCAATTAAAATTTCTTCTTAAATGTGATTTAAATGAGTAATTTTATCATATTATCCTTCATTGTGAAATCTTTTAAAAAGGACAATTTCTCGTAATATTAAAACAATCAGTTCATTTCAAAATATATATGTTCCATTTAATTACAAGAAATGAATATATCCGGGATGAATGACATGAATGACTAATATCACAAAATGTTGTGAAATTCGTGACTAAGACCTTATTCGACATAAACTTTCGAACCTTACCTCCATAACATTCGAGAATTCATATTAAAGAAGTACATATGTTGAAATACTTCTTTATAACTTTTTCTAAGTTGGAAGTCAAATTTTTAAAACAATTAATTTGCTTTATTTCTTAAATAAGTTGATTTTCCATTAAATCGATTTCAGAATTTTTCAAATAAAAAAATGTTTTTAAGAATATATAATGATTTTAATTGCATTACAAGAGAATAAATTCTATAATTGAAATAATTTGTAATATATTTATTATAAAATCAATTTTTCTAATAAAATATTAAGTTTGTGTTTAAGAAATTAGATATTTTTAGAATTTAAATTGCTGCTGGATGATAAAACACAACTCTAATCCATTTTTCTCTTTTACTCAGGTGCTTGAAGTGACCAAGTTCTTCATGAGGGACCCGATCCGGATTTTGGTGCGCAAGGAGGAGTTGACTTTGGAAGGTATTCGCCAGTTTTATGTGAATGTGGAGTGCGAGGATTGGAAGTTCGGAACGCTGTGCGATCTGTACGGCACTCTGTCCATTACACAGTCGGTGATCTTCTGTAACACGCGTCGCAAGGTCGACTTCCTCACCCAACAGATGACAGCCAAGAACTTTACGGTAAGCGCCATGCACGGAGACATGGACCAGCGCGAGCGAGACACCATCATGAAGGAGTTCCGCTCCGGCTC
>JXOV01007534.1:0-16135 GCA_001014945.1 Clogmia albipunctata | reverse complement strand
AAGAAGCGTGCTCTGTTACGGCTGCGGAGACTCTCGAAGGCGAATGAAAACTGGCTAGCCGTTTTCGAGAGAAAAGTTCTACGCTTTATACGAAAATACTACATTGAATTGTACCCATTAATCAAAAATACACCTATCGCCGTCGAGAAGGTTGGAATGGACATGTAGCCAGGATCCTCTAGAAAAACAGAATAAGAAAGAAAGAGCGCCCACTGCTGTAAAATAGGACTATTAAAGGCAAACTGTAGAGGAGGCCAGGACCCGATCTGAGTTTGTAGTGCTACAATGATGACGTTGAATTTTCCTTTTTAATTTGTACAAATCAATCCAACAAATTAACTTATAAAATAATAAAAATATATATGGTTTACTTAGAAGAGATGTCATAAGGGCAGAGACGCCATAGCTCTTAAAATTTTTATGTTAAGAATTTTGTGCTTATATGATTTCGCTTATCATAATTTATATGAACAAAGAGAAATCATAGTAATTTTTGGTTACTTGTGTCATTTGGGTTGTTATTAATGGGTTGGTTAATGTTTTACCATATCTGGAATTTTGTGTTATTAATTTGAGCTCTTTCTCATCAATTTGGGAGAGATGCCATGCTTTTATTTATTGGCAGATAATATGGCATTATATTTTTATTTAGTATATATAAGTTATTTAATCAAACGCAAAAATAAGTAAATGCAAAAATTAAAAAATAAGCTGATTTTATTAAATGCTGATCTAAGATGACCATTGCCATCTCTCCCAAACATGTTCGATAAGATGTCAAATTTCCAACTGTCAGTTTTAATTAGATATTTTATTTCAATTACATCCCCAACCAAAATGTATTGAAATGATATTAAGTGATAATAATTAGGCTTCAAAGGTAAAAGCATTTCAATTTACTACACCTTTCATTTTACTATTTACAGTCAAAGTCTGACGTCTTTCTATCGGTTTCACCCATTAAAAATTATTAAATAATTGGGGCTGGGGTAGCTTAGTTGAATAATCGTAACAAAATTGGTTCACTCGAAACCACCAAACGTTCGAATCCAGTAAGAGCAGTAAAAACAAAATTCTTCCCAGCCTCAACTGCCGAACAAATACTATCGTCTATGCTATTTGTTCGACTCAAGACGGTTTTTAAAGGTTGTATGAAATGCAAAGAATTGAATAGATAGATCGAATCTTTCTTTCATATTAGAAATTCGCTGCCATCCGAAATGGATACAGATGAAAGTTGTGAAAGAGGAGGTCTTCGTCGTAGTAAGTTTTCTGTTTCAGTGTCCAGTCAATACAAAGGCTCTGACATCATAACAATGAATGATTTAGATAATTGTTATTTATTTGTGAAAAATTGATAAATGAGTAGATAAGGCATTTGATAACATTGATTACGTAAAAGGCTTTGACTGATAACGGTTAATCTGTTATCAATTTAGTACAATACAGTTTTGGCAAATGAATTCTGATTGTGTATATTATTAATTTTTTTATTAGATTTTTTTAATGATTTGCAATAATAAAAAAAAGTGTTGAAATGAATTTCAAGTAAGAGGATTAAGAACATTACTTTCTGTAAGTTTTTGTCAAATTTGAGGCAAAAGATAATTGAGAATTTAAATATCGTATAAATAGACATTTGTTCAGGAAAGTTAAAAAGAATTTTATTTTAGAGTTTGGAAAATTTTCACATAATCGTAATCTTAATCATTTTAATATTCACTTACTTTGATTTCCTTTCCTGTATTGCAGTACTGGAGCAAATTTGAAAGGCAACATTGACATGGAAAAAAGCATGGCCCAGGGTGATGTATTCCAGTGAATTAAGGTGTTGGATCCGAAGAGAAGTAACCAAATGATTGGCATTATTATAACTTCTTCTTCCTCTTTTTAGGATAATGTGTGCTCCTGGAAATATATTTATCTTTTCTTTATTTTCCTCCTCTTCTTCATCTTGTTCTTCCTTTCCTCCTCCGTTTTCGGATGAATATTCTCTTTGGCTCGTCCGTTTCTCGTCGTGGCAAAAAACACCCACTCCCACCATCTCTGCTGGGAGTGGGTTTCGCTCTGGCTGCTCTCCGGGGCTGATTTGCGTAAATGTCAAAGGTCGTAACCACTGTTACGACCGAATTCAAACGTCGTTTAACGGTTCATTTCGACTTGGCGAGCATTTCTCTGGGCCCCGTTGTTGTGCACTTTTTTTTGCGTAAGGAGGGCGTCACAGGTGGTCTTGTCAGTCTAGTTAACCCAGGCAGAGATTCCACGTAACCAATCCGATTTGATAACGCTCCTTTTCGCAATCTCTATCTTGTATCTGATTTGATTATCTGACAATTGGATCGAAAAACCTTTTTTGCCTTGGCATGTTTTATTAGGGTTGAGAATAATTATTTGACTTTAATGGGATAAAATGAATGATGGTTGGGCCATAACCAAATTTTTAAAGATTCATATTTACATATGTAGTCACTAAAATATTTATGTTTTAATTTTTAAAACGAAAGCAATATATAGGCCTTGGGGACCTGGACGGTTTTTATTACTTATACAATTTAAAAAAATATAAAATTTAAATTAATGTTGATAAAGTCCTAAAATTTAAATTTGAACAGATATTTTATTTCAAGAAAAGGCTATCTGTGCAGGGAGAAAATAATCCTCACAACATTTGTGCATGGTGTAGAATCTACATAGCTCAAAAGTAGATGAAAACCAAAAGTAACTGTACCTATAGCTCATAATAATACCCCCCTCAAAACCGTCCAAATCTATACTGACCTAGTGTGCGGTGCTGAATGGCGGGTCTAATAAGCTTTTTATCCATTCCAACATAATCCCCAAGTACTTTATATAAAAAAAGGACCCAATCAACTCTATCAGCCCACGGATCGTACCCATGGTTTATTGCAATTTATTAAATATACTTTGTAATTTAATTCCGAAATAGATGTAACAAAAGCTGACAATTTATTCCAATATCTAATACATTTCTAAATGGTAATAGAATGGAATTTTCAAGGCCGAAAGTCCAGAGAAATTTCCATGCGGGCTGACATTTAACGCTGCTGACGATAATTCGCGAAAAACATTTAATTAGGTTTCACTGTGCAAATTCTCGGTAATGTGAGCACTTTGCGATGATTGGGTGGGAATTTAACAAGGTTTCGCAAATTAACAACTACAACATTGGGACTGTCTTTGCCGCTTCACAAAAGTGGCAAATATTTAACAGAATCTGGGGTTATTTAACAGATTATTTAATTAAATGATGACCTTTAAAATTTGCCTCAGAAGACTCTTCTAATTGTCTAATCCCCTTTTCTATGGTTTTAATTAAATTTTATTCCAGTATTATGATCAGTAATTAGTGACATTTAAGGTAATTTAAGTTTATAATTATATATTTTAAGAAGTAAATATATTTCTTAATACGTATAAACAATTTTAAGTATTAATATGAAATACTCCTGTTGATGCAATCCAATTATTTTCGTGCTATTTGTAAGAAAAATTTTCAATAACTCAAAGCTAAATCTGATTTTCTATTTTCAGTTATTTTCATTTCATTTGTTAACAATTGTATAGTACATACAGTTGCGAGCTAAATAATAGCACCTAAAGAAAGAAAGAAATCTAGCATTGTCGAAGGATTTTTTTTATTAATAAGCCTGCCAAATATTTTTTGTTCATCCGTCTATAGATTTTGTTGTGAAGACTCCATAGACCAGTTGAGTTTAATGTGGGCTTTTTTCGCTATCTTCTACTCCCATATATACAAGCACTTGGGGCTAAATTCTTGTTGTAAGAATCAAAAGAATCGGAATATGGTACCTTGTGTACGAAATCATGATATTAAATAAAATACACATAAACGTGTGGTCCAACACAGCTTTGATCCAATGCACTGGCTAGATACTTCATTATGAAAACCACGTTCATACAATGATGCAAGAACCATCATTTTTTAAGGTTTGGTTTGTGTTATCGTTTCTTTATTCCATATTTTTAAGTTTTATCAAATAGATACCCGTCTCATAGCCGAATTCATAAAGCACTCGAGGCCGTGAGTTCGAGGCCTGGGCGGGTAGATTTTTCAACTGGTCTAGAAGCTTTTATTTGACTAATAAAAAAAAAAATATTTCCCACAACATTCCGGTATGGAACTAGGGGTAGTCTCAACCTCAACCAACGGGTTTTAGACTTTCCATGACTATTTATTTTCAGTGTATTAGTAGTCAACTTATAGCACCTAGACTGGTTGAAAAAGGATCCAGTCAATCCTACCCGCCCAGGGATCGAACTCACGGCCTCCCAGGAGACAGACGAGAGTGTTACCACTTCGTCTATGGGGCGTCTATTTGACTAATAACACCCTGAAAACAAATAGTCATGAAACGTCTAAATCTGTTAGTTTAGATTAAGATTCCCTATGTTCCTTAAAGGAATTGATAATTAAATTTGTTTATCAAATAGATACATGAGCATTTTCAACCATAAAACATAATCGTCGAATGATGACCTTTCTATCATTTTGTTGCTTATTTTTTATCTTCCTTAAAACTAATTTGTTTCATAATTTTTTGCTTGTCTGAAAAATGCTTCTTTCTAGTGCTGTAAATGTTGAATTATATTCTTAGGGCGATTGGGGATTATATTAAAACTTGTACCTATTCTCAGTACTTTCTGTGACAGTTCAATAATTCTAGACGGGTGCTTTTACTCTCTCAGATCTGGAGTTAAGCCTATAGTGGCATATTACAGGCTTCTGTAAGTATGTTTCATCTTAATTTTGGTGTCTTATAATAGTGAATAACATCTGGATATATGTTGTTCGACAATGCTCTCTGGTTCCTATATTTTCTTAGAAATTGACAAACTAACAACAAATTTAGGTGTTAATTATATTTAGCACAAATAATTATTATACGTCGCTTCACGTCCAATATTTACATTTTACAAGAATGCTGTAATCATCATGAAGGAATTTCTTTTATTTCTTGAACGCTAACATTTGACGACGTTGCATACCAATATTTTACAATTTTAGGCTTTGTCACTATTCAAATAAGATAAATTATAAGTTCTCACCAGGGGCCTGTTTCTGTAAGCTCGCCACTATTTCCCCCACGGTGTAGGTTATTATCGATAGGGTACGGTAATTGTTTTTATTCAGTAATAGCCTAAACAATAATAAATGGAAACATTTTGAGGAATATTTTATTTCTCCTATTTAGATTTAAATATCTGGTTAGTTTAGTTGAATACACAAGGAAGGGCATCCATTGAACCACTTCTAAGGTTCAATGGATGGAAAATGCGTTGAGCTGTTTAAAAACAACAAAATTGTGGAAATATTTAAACCAAAAAAAGTTTGAATTTGTTGTAATTTACGTATGAAATAATAGCTATTTAAACAACGTGTGGGAAAAATGAACCATAATTAAACTCGAGTAGAGTTCTAATATTACGATACGAGTGTTTAATTTGGTGTTTTTTCAACAAGTTTTTTACAAGATTTTATACAATTTGCATATTTATGCAATATTTTTTGCGAAATATAAAGTAAAGAATAAGAAGACAACCCAGTACTAAACTAAGGTCTAAACGAATACAACTATCTTTTGGTCTAAATTTTTCAAAATACTACGACAACCTTGCACCCTGCACTGATATTCCCATGGTAGCACTCATCATTTAAACTACATTTAAAACCCATAATCAACATTTAAGAAGAACTGTACCTTTTGTCATTTAATGTCAACAAATTTAAATTGATTAATAAATCATAGTCTACTTTAGTATAAGACAAGAAAAATGTCAAAATATACTTTCATACTAAGCTACTAAGTTAAGTACAAAATTTTGCGGTTGAATAAATATACAAATTTCTTTTTGTTAGTAATAAATAATATAGTTATTCAACAGATCAATATAATAGTACATATTTCGGAGTAAGCGTTGACTACAATAATGACACTATTACTATACAAAATTGTATAAAGGTTTCTTTTTATTAAAAATTTGAAGTAAACTAATATATCCTGAAAATAAAGATAGCTTTGAAATAGTCTAAAAAAAGATGTTGTTCTCTTCGTCGAAGTGAAAGAACAAAATTACCGTATATGTTGTTGCTGTAAAGTTGGAGCTTACGGAAACATGGCCTAGCGGTGCTATTATTTCGCTCGCAACTGTACGTATAAAAATTACTGTTCAAATCAAAATTATTATCATAATTGTGTACTTGATCAAATTTGGAAATAAGAATACAATAAAATTATAGAGCTATTTTTAGGCAATGGAAATATTACTTTGTTACATTTAAGTTTACTATACAATGAATTCAATTTTTGTATTATTGATCACAATTTTCAATTACTTAATATTTTGAATAGAACAACTGTTGTTATAAGATGTGTTATAAATGGTGTAACATGTAATATGATTAGGAAATATTTCTATTCCAATTATTTATACGAGTCGTTAGCTTTATTTTGTTCAATTATAAAGCAATATCAAGGAAAGTTTCCAGTTTGAAAAGGTCTTACGAAACAGCTGAGATTATGTATGTAAATAAGCCGTGTAAATATAAATTGTGTATAAATTAATGAACATATAGGATGACATTTTAATTAAATTTTCCACAAATCATGGGATATAATTATAACATTATATTCATAAGCGGAAAATATGAATAAGCTTCTAATGATGTTGTTTCTAATTAATTCTATTTCGGGAAATGTATTGAGTTTATTGGAAAAAGTTACTTTATTATATGATGCATTTTAGTGGGGCTTCCGATCCGTGACAAATTATCATTTTATCGACTTTTTGGTACTTAATGCCGGACTTAATGAATCCATAATTGGGCTGGAGCTGGTTTTAATTACCGGCGACCTAAATTGAGGGATACTTTGGCACGGGGGACTCGTGTTTGCTTTATTAAGAGCAAATTTGACATTTAAATTCCGTTACAAAGCGTTTAAAAGACTATATTGGGAATGTTAATCATTAATTAACGGTTAGTCGGTTTTGTGAAACAATTTTCGAAGAACTCTCTCTCCCTCCCTGTTTGCCGAAAAGCCAACGAATATTATGGGAAGACAGTGGGCGTCCTGGTAATCCTTTTATTGCCAGTAAACAGGTTTATGCCGACATGCTCGTGTAATTTTTGCAATAAAATATTAATTGTTGAATGTGTATTAATTGCAGATTATTCCTGCGGTGACGCCACATATGAAAATCTTTTCATTACCATAAATATTGTTATTATATATTAATTCTTTGTTTGCTTAAACAAAGCACACAACAGAAGACTAAATGTTATATTATATAATCCATACAATATATATTTTAATTGAATATATCTATGCGAATTATAATTTGTTTTAATTTTAAATCTTAGTCGTTTAAAACTATTTTTCTCAATGAAATGTTTACAATAAAAATAAGGGAGAAATAAGAATCCCTTTTACTAGTTCTGACACCAAATGTGGAGCTGCCTTATGCCTCAATGAAGACAGAAGCCTTTTTAAATAGAAATATGTTTACTAATTGAAATGAATTTTAAAAACTGCAAATGTTTTTGAAAAATATTTGGTTTCACATCAACTTTAAAATATGGTCTTTAATATATTTCTTATAAGTTAATTAATGTTATCATCAAACTTTTAAAACTTTAATTAACAACAGTTAACCAGCTCTATGGTCTAATGGTTGCGTACTCAGACTATCTCTTCGGAGACTTGGGTTCAAAGCCCATTAAGGTTCGGTCTTTACATTTCCAAATAAGCTGTTTGTCATTTTTCTCTTCACTCATTCCTATCCTACCTTCTGTAAAAGTTTCCAATTTTCAAAAAATGGATAGCAAGTTATAAAGATGAATAGTTGTTGAATAGGGAACGACTAAATCCTTTTACAACCAGCCTTTTTCTTCTTCTACTAGCGTTATAGTCTTAGGTGGACCTTACTCACCTTCACAAGCCGTCTCTTTGCTTATCGATTTGATGCTCTAATCATCCATCGATTGCCATAGATTTGGGCGCACACCTTTCATTATCTTCGAGGGTTCATTCCCTGAACTATTCCTTTCAACGTCAACTAGATTTTGCCCGACAAAATTTCCGGGCAGAATTCGAAGCCATATCCATAGTAACCCCGTGCTATTATACTTTCCATTAATTCAAAAATATTTTATTTTAAAACAATGTTGAACACATTCCATTTAAATGAAAACAATTATTGAATTCTGTCCTCAAAGTAAATTTAAGAATTTTTTTTTATTTTTTACACTTGATTTGACATTTAACATATGTTTTTTTATTACCTTTTCCGGATTCCCGAATTCGCCTGTCATCGATAATATTACCTTCTGCCTTTTTCATTAATGCGTTTTGGTCAAATTTGGTATTGAAAACTGATTGAAATACACGTTAAATTAACCTAATTGATTTCATTGACTTAATGCAAATGATCATCCTTTCCAATCCAGTTTGCCACTTTCAGTTCAATTATATTGAAAGCATTATTTTAAAGAAAAAACAGGCGAAAGATGTAAGTGTTTATTGGGATTACATCGTCGTGTCGGTTTCTACATTTTCCTTTCTACGGATCTTCTTCTAAAAAGGTAAGGATCTGAAATTTTGTTTTTCTTGATCGAATGTTGTCTCGTTTTCTCTTCATTTACGGGCTTGTTGTTGAATGAGAAGAGACATTGTGATCTCATAGGGATACATGACGTCATTATTCAGATCCCTTCCGCAAATATAGAGGTAGATTTGGGCAAAATAATTATTTTATGTACTTGTTGTTTCTTTCTACGCGAAACGCTTCTGGTAGTCTCATACTAAACATAGTCCTTGTTTCCGATTTCTATAAAACTGATATTGGTACCCAAATATTGGAAGTCCTAATATAATAATCATTCCCACGACATTCACGACGGAACTAGGGGTAGTCTCAACCTCAACCAACGGGTGTTAGACTGTACACGACAGTTTTTTTTTCAGTGTATTAGTAGTCAGTTAATAGCACCTAGACCGGTTGTAAACGGATCCAGTCAATCCGCCCATTTTATTTATTTGTTTGCGCCATCACAAATTTATAATTCGCTATGAATATTATTTCGTAATGTTGTTGATATACACACAAATGGAAACTTTTTCGCGCTAGAAAAATATCCGCCCGGGATTTGATCCCACGACCTCGAGGAGGATGTCCAGGGTACTAACCACTAGGACACAGAGGCAGATAGGAAGTCCTAAACGGTTTCAAAATAATAGCCACCAATAATAAGCCCAGTTTGTGATGTTCTCTTCCATGTACACCATGCACATATTTTTTGTTTTGTTCTCACTAATAAAACCAATTTAGGTGCTATTAATTGATTAGTAATAAATTTAGAAGGCATCATGAAAAAACTACGTTGGCTGTCATTAACATATTATTTAAAGGAATTGAAAGGCATCAACAGCTAAAAAGAATTTTTTTTTTCTTTGAAACGACATAAAATATAAAAGTTATAACTCTACTCAACAATCGATTTGAGACTTAAAATTCGGATATTGTGGAATTATTGGGGAGATACAGCCATTAACGTGTGAATTGGCTTTTATTAACGTTTTTATAAATGTCAAACCTTTCCATTTACATTAAAATAATTGTCCAATGATTTCTCAAATGTCAGAAAGACATTTTTTATTGGAAAACCTGATATTATTATCCAATGAAATTTAAATATAACAAGTGTTGTTTTGACATTTGATTAAAATAACACTTGTGCCTCACCGTCCCGTCTTTTGTCTTGTGTAAATTTCATACAAATTATAGTTGGGCATATAAAAACAGACCTTTACGTCGTTTCTGTGACTGTTGATTGGAAATCGACACGTTGAATTTGAATTTCGTTTTGATGACTGCAAATGGCGCTTCAAAGTTAATTGAATTTGAAATGGAAATTTTCTCTTTTTAATACTGTGCAAACAGAAACCAGAAGATGTGTCTTAAATAAAATAATGGTAGTTAAAATTTTTTTAGCGAACCTTCATAAAATTTGAATTTTTACCACATTTCAATTTAAAATTATTGATTAGTTCTGTAGTAATTCAGTGTCCATTGTATTAGGTGTGGTACTATTTTGAAAATAAATTGTTTAAAAATCTCATTTATTAGAATATTGTTGATAATAAGTGAAAATACAAAACGATACGAAACGAGACCGGCATTAGGGAAGCTGTAAAACTATTATTAGGAGTGCGCGATTGGAAGATAATGGCCATCAACCGACAACAATAGAGGGAAAGAATTATAAGGGCAAAGAACTACAACAGCCCAAATGTTATCGTTTTAGTGATAGCGATCCAAAACAAATACTAACATTCAATGTTTTGGTTATTGGTTAGTGGGCGGAGAACCCGCTCTGGGATTATATCACTTATGCACATATAAAATATATGAATAAGATAATTGCAACGATGCACAAAAACGTGTCATTAGATGAATGGTGGACAGTCATACGCCCCTTATCCCTAGCTTTCCCTGCCTACTACCATTTCTGACCCTAACGAACTTATTGCTATTAATATAGTAATTCTTTTAAATATTCTGGTTGTCTATTATATTTCGGAATTGGGCAACCCCAGGTGTTGCAATCTATCAACTGACTAGCTCTATCGCAAAGTTTGGCAATTTTGAGGTTATAAGTACTCAGAACATTATGACGTACGACCAGTATTTGTGTTTTTTACCGTGACTTGAAAAATGTAATGTGGCAAAAAAGGTATTAAGTCGTTAACATTTTCGTGCGATCTTTTTCACAACTTTCAACGTAGAGTATTGTGACAAGAGTGTATTGATGAATTTAAAATTTTGTATAGGGTTGAAGCACCATTTTATAATATAATATTTTCCCACAACATTCCGGAATGGAACTGGGGGTAGTCTCAACCTCAACCAACGGGTGTTAGACTTTCCATGACTATTTGTGTTCAGTGTATTAGAAGTCAATTAATAGCACCTAGACCGGTTGTAAACGGATCCAGTCAATCCGCCCATTTTATTTATTTGTTTGCGCCATTACTAATTTTATAATTCGCTATGAATATTATTTTGCAATGTTATTGATAAACACAAATGGGAAAACTTTTTTCGCGCTGAAAAATGTCCGCCCGGGATTTGATCCCACGACCTCCAGGAGGCAGTCAAGGGTACTAACCACTAGACCACACAAGCGGACCATTTTATAGCTTTGTAAAAACTGGTTTAATAAATTTAGTCGTGGCCGACGTTCGCTCAAGGACAAATTCTTTGAAGGTCGTCTAAAAACGGCCGTTGTGCCAAAGAACGTTTACGCCTTGTGTGAACTTATAATGCACGATCGGCATGTGACCTATCGTGAGATTGAGACAACCTTAGGCATTAGTGGGACCAGCATACATTTAATATTGCATGAAGACCTGTCCGTAAAAAAAAGTTTGTTCTGGTTGAATCCCGCACAATTTAACAATCACCTTCGTGTCGATTGGTGCAAAGAAATGTTGGAAAAATAAGATAAATAAGAAATCGTTTATAAGACTGTTATAGGTGACGAATCATGGATCTATGTTGTGAGCCTAAATTTCAACAACGATCGACCGTGAGGGTTTTCGAAGATAAGCCAAATCCAACGAAAGTTGTTCGTGGAAAAAAACACTTCGAAGCAAATGATCGCCTGTTTCTTCAATAAAACTGGTCATATGGCATTTGTTTCGATTGAGAAACATACGACGGTCAATTCTAAGTGGTACACCATTATTTGTTTGCCTGAAGTCTTCGGAAAAATGAACAAGAGAAGATGAGGCATTCTTCACAATGTGAATGCGAGATCTCACATGTTATCTCAAACCAGTGCCTTTTTAACCGGCCAAAACATCGAATTGGTGGATTATCCGCCGTACAGCCCTGACTTGGCACCCATTGACTTCTTTTAATTCACGCATATCAAGAAAAAATGCGTGGTCAACGATTTCCATCGCCAGAAGATGCTGTTGAAGAGTTCGAAAACCATGTTTTGGAGTTGTCTCAATCGGAGTGGCAAAAGTATTTTGACAATTGGTTCAAACGCATGAAAAAGTGTATAGATCTTAAAGGGGAATATTTCGCAAAACAATAAAGTGATTTTTGTTGATTAATATTTATTTTTGTTCTCTAATCCCAAAATATGAAACGCAACCGTCGTACAACTCGTCATCTAATATTTTAGTGATATTAACTATTGCCGCAATGTATTTAGACCCCCTATAAAAAGATAAAAACCATTAGTTTACTCAAGTATTACTCATCTATTACTTGGCAAAGGGTTATAACCTTAATTGACAGTGTATGTTTAAATATGTTGAGGGAAATCGACTGTAAAATTTTTATGGTTCTTATTAAATATTTTTAGAAATCATTCGTCTATCTTTGTTTATCTCTCAATAGTCATGATTGTTCCTCAATAAAGCTTAAAGCTCTAAATTTTGAGCAATTAAATGTCGATTGAGACGATTTTGATTTTCAACCTGAGAGTGTTCTTCCTGTGAAACCCTGTGTGCACACAAGTGTAGGTATTTGGCACAAACAAACCAATCAATTGTCTGGAACAGTGTTTGCCGGAAACCCGTGCTGGATTTCATGTGATGTCACGAAGTTCAAACACATTTACGGTTGGTGGGGGCAGAGAGAGAGGATTCAATTTGGTCATGTATTTGTAATGAAATGACATAGTTTCTGGCCGGCAGCAGACATTTAGACTCGAGTCCAAGTACCATCGAAATGCATCCCACTCTTTCCCACCATAACCCCAAAAACAACCACGGCAAAATAGCAGGGAAGGGAATAAAGGCGACGACAATCCAGGAAGCTTTTTTATTTGTCAATTCGACAGAATCTCGGTTCAACGACCGAAAGTTGCAGTTTTGAGTTCGCCTTCGGAGCTCTCTCTGTCTCTTATTTACTCAAACAAGTTTGCACATATAAAACCTCAAAATTGATTTTATGTTTGGCAAAAGTTAGGGCGAAGTTGGGGCCGTATTTAAGACAGAGTTTTTTTTGCATTCTTCTTCTCCTCGTCTTTAGCAAATAATAATACTAATAATTTTTCATTTACTTTCCTTCTACAGCAATAAAGACTTGTTTATGATTTGGCGGTGATAGAAATTTGATGGAATCTCATCTCAATGGCTGGACCGTTTTATTGTGTTTAAATGAGTAAACAGAAGACAAGAAAATGTGGTTTTAAATATGAAGACAGAAAGCAATTATTTTTAAACAGACATTATCGTTTTCCATGTTTTTGATTATTATTTGATTCGTTTTTTTTTAAAGAAATAGGGGAAATATGTAAAAAGTGGCATAGGGGGTATTTTTGGTTTTGGTTATTTCTAGCTCGTATATCACGTGACACAAGTGGTTATCACTAACCAGCCAAAACTTGAACCCATTCGTGCTATGGGTCAAAGTGTAAGGGCCCCCAGTAGTTATTCTAGCCTTTGTTGATTCTATATTGAGCCTATTTATTGACCGGTTTTTGCCGTTAAACAGAACACATATACTACGAAGAAGACCATCCTTTTCACAACTTTCATCTGTATACATTCAATGAATAGTAGTAAATTAATAGTATTGATGAGTTTTTATTCACATTCAGTTTAACATAACTTGGCATTCACCATCACTATAGGTTTATGGGCCAGTCCGGCCCTTTGCCTGTGCAATCCTATTCCTCCATATTTTACGGTTGATGGCCACTTCCAGTCGGTAATTCCTAATAGTCGATCTATTGTTTCTTTTATTATTGCCTACTGGTCTCTTTTTTGCTAGTCGCGTTTCCATAGCTTTTTTGAGGAATCTGCTGTCATCCATCCTAGATTTAGCATAGGAGAATGCAATACGAAGACTTGGAATTAACCAAACACATTGGCCATTCGTACAGAATAATCAAATCCTAGCTTATGGCGATGACTTTAATATAATGAGCAGGGATCAAGGTACTGCCTACGTCATTCTACCGAAATTACAGGAATCAGCCAAGGACGTCGGACTACAAATAAACAACGAGAAGACTAAATATATGGAAAAGAAAAGAGCTGCTCTAAATTCAAATACAAATAGTGCCGTAGATCACTTATATATAGTATATTTAGTGAGTACCATCAATGGAAACAAGTAGCATGAAATTGATAAATGGATTCTTGCATCAAATAGGATCTATTTCACGCTTCAAAATATATTGAAATAAAAGGATATTTCTAAGCAAAATAAAATTAAAATCAACAAAACTCTTATTTGGCCCGTCCTAACTTTTGGCAGTGAAACATAGACCACAAGAAAAGCCACTGAAGAACGACTAAAACGAGTTGAAAGGAAAATTCTATTACAAATATTTAAGCCGGTATTCGATAATGACCCCTTGCTGAGGATTGTGGAATCAAATAAATTATGATGGGCAGTACAAGTAATGGATGAAAGCGATTCCCCAAAGAAGCAATGGAAGCACGTCTGAGAGGAAAAACGTCAGTAGGCAGGCCAGGAAACATTACGAGGCAACCAATAGTGAAGCCGCAGATCGAATACACAAAGAAAGACGCAGCCATCAACAGACAACAACGAAGGGACATGATCACACAGGCATAACACGGCACCTGCATAAGCCTATACTGCCCAAAAATTATAGGCACTCAACCCATTGTCAGTCCCGGAGGCAAGGCGATATCGAAGCCCAAATTTTCATAATACTTCTCATTATCATTACCTGCCTCATAGCTCATTTATTAACGAATCCGGCTGCCTCTTCGGAGGCTATGGTTTCGATCCCTTTTAAACTGGTCTAGCTGCTATTAATTGACTAATAATACACTGAAAACAAATAGTCATGAAAAGTCTAATCAAGTTTGTTTAGAGTTTCCGACTCCCCATGTTCCTAACAGGAATTGAAAGGAGAATTTTTTTTAAAGAGATCTGTTCCCGTATAAAAATATTAGACATACTCTAACGATCTTTTTTCAAGATCTAGAACCGGAGAATATTTCTAACAAACATTTATGAATTTTAATTGTAGAATTGAATATAAAGAGGAGAGAGAGAGAGAGAAGTTTGCTTTTTATTTTCAAATATTTTATCCGATAAAATCTGTTGCTTTAAAATTTGTTTTTTTAATCAATATTATTCTTTACTTTTCAGTTTTNTCAATTATATCTTACAAATATTTATGTATCGTCGAATTGAATATAAAGAGGAGAGAGAGAGAGAGAAGTTTGCTTTTTATTTTCAAATATTTTATCCGATAAAATCTGTTGCTTTAAAATTTGTTTTTTTAATCAATATTATTCTTTACTTTTCAGTTTTGAATTCCGTTTTAACACTTATTTCCAAAATTTTAAAATACGGTTTTCGCTGATGATCACAACTTATGGGACCAACAGTTTTAACCGGATTTCCTTAGTATTGGTGGTGTTCATCCTATGTTTTTGTTTTTAACTTATACCATTTTTTATTAAAAATAGTTTTTTTTAAATTTTCAAATTCCTTTTAGTTATATAGGGGAAAATTTATTATATTGATTTCTATCCGATCCCCATTGCCTAAATGTGTAAAATTCAATACCCATTTTCAATGTTTAAAGAAGGAGAAGGGATTAGAACTTATAAAAAGCTGTTAAAAATAAGACAGATATTTTAAATCCTCAAAGATGATACGGAAGATAAAAATAAGTTTTTATAACAACTTCTATTTCACTTCAAAGAATATATATTTAAGATATCTTTTTATCTCTTTTCATTTAAAAAAATTGGTTTATAAATGGGTTTCTTAATGGCTTTTAATATTATTCTCAGAAAATTGAATTTTGAATACATGGAAAACATTTAAAATATTTCCCAAAAATGTGGATGAATTATTCATTAAAATAAAAAGAAATTTGCAATTATATTCAAATGATATGTAGTTCATTGGAATTTTAAAATAATTTAATTGCTAATACGAATTCAATTATTTGCCATTAACGCGGTTACATCCTATGTGCTCCGATTAGACAACCTTTCACACGAATTTTGATAATTTGACATTTTAGTTCTTATAAAATGGCTTTAAGTGTTTGATATGTTCTTATCTACCTGTAAAGTTA
>JXOV01007529.1:0-11036 GCA_001014945.1 Clogmia albipunctata | reverse complement strand
GTGAATTCACTCTTTATGTGAAACCTAACTCGTCACTTTCCTATCTAATCTAATACNGAATTTTACTTTTAATATTCTACATATAACGCAAATAAAACTGTATTAAACAGATTTAAGTATTATATTCTGATCTTTTGAATGAATTATTATTTGAATCGACTTTTTCTATGACTTCAAAATATTAATTNTTTAGTTAATAAAGTTATTTTATATATATTTGAATTTTTATTCGAATCGTTGATCATTCATTTCTTGCACAATTATTGGCAAAAAATCCAATTTCATAGGTGAAGTGGACAGCTATCAAATCTCACAAACGATATTAAATAATGAAAGCAAATCATGAAAATTGCGAAGTGATTCTATTAAACGACTTCTGGTTCGGAATACTTTGGTAACGAAATGTCCTCAATTAAAACACGAAACGTTTGAATAAACTATATTTATTTAATTACAAAGGCGTAACCTATATATTTACAGTGAGCTGATGATCTTCCTCTTTCGCATTCTCTCCAGCCATTCCTCCAATTGCTGTTCTGGAGTGATATTGTGTCCATAATAATCTGCTGGTGGTTTTCCTTCTTCCAATCTCACGAAATAATGACAGTGCATGTACCTAATCTCTCCGACTCGTCCACGAGCGTGTCTTCTCACTCCCTTGTAGACTTTTCCTTTGCCGACAAAAGATTCAGCTAAAAATTGATTTAAAAAATTAGTTGAAATTTATTCACAAAAAAAAAACATTTTTCTTAAATCAATTCAAATTTTTACTTACCAACCCACAAATTGGACTTGAACTCGACGTTATGGTCTTCAATGGCCATTTGTTGAGCTTCAAGGATGGTGTTTTTGGCGTGTTCTGCCCCCTTTTTGGCCAAAAAACTCAATTGTTTCACTGCCTCGTCCACGGTCATTCCTCTGACTAAACAGGCAATGTACCACATCTTTTTTGGACTGTACTTGATGTTGGTCTTCATGTGGCAAATGTACTGTGAAAATGTTCCTTATTAGCTTAGTTTTTTAAGAGAAAAGTCGACTTACAGCCGGGTTAACAACTCCTTCGACTGGGGGATGAACAACATTATTATATCTAAGCCACTTTTTAGGGCCAGACTCCTTTGAAAACAGATTCTTGCTCAAGGCAGCACTTGTATGAATCAGTGACTTTTGAATAAAAACATTGTTCAAGTTATTTATTTGAGAAAAAAGAGTTTTTATTAAACTCATTTTGACCAAAATACAGAAATTTTGCGATTAGGTATTTCTTAGAATAGTGAGGTTAAGGGTTAAATGAAAAAGNTTTGAAAACAGATTCTTGCTCAAGGCAGCACTTGTATGAATCAGTGACTTTTGAATAAAAACATTGTTCAAGTTATTTATATGAGAAAAAAGAGTTTTTATTAAACTCATTTTGACCAAAATACAGAAATTTTGCGATTAGGCAGTTCTTAGAATAGTGAGGTTAAGGGTTAAATAAAAAAGGTCAAGTATGTCTTAAACCGTGTTTTGCTTGAACCTCTAATCAAACCTCCAAAAATAAATTCTGTTTATTGTTTTTTGTTGAAATAACCACAAATTATGGTCGATGAGGAGTTTAGAACTGTCTACTGTACAAACCTCTCCGACCAGGTGTCCGAGGAAATTCTGTATGAGCTGTTTTTACAAGTAAAAATAACGAATTTTTGTTTGGGGGGAAAATTTGAAATCGAATATTGGAATCTTTTTCAGGCTGGTCCAGTAGAGAGGGTCTCACTTCCCAAAGATAACAGGGGAGAAACAAGGGGGTTCGCCTTTGTGACGTTCTCCCACGATGTTTCCGTGCCGTATTCCATTGAATTGTGTAATTAAACTTGTAAATTTAGTCATTTTATACTGGTTTTAAAAGATGAATTTTTTAGTTGCTGGAACGAAGCTCTTTAACAGACATTTGAGCCTCAAACCACGATCATTCGGACACCAGACGACTTGGAATCCTCCACTCCTTAACCCAGAAGCAATTGAAGCATCAAATCCACTCACAAATCCCTTGAGAGGTGGTTTTAATTCAAGCAATTTCAACTCCTTTAATAACTTGATGCCATCGATCGCCATTCAACAAAATGTGGCTGGAAATCCCTTTCAAGCAATTCCGGATCCAAATTTGCTGCTGGCTTTGAGCGCCAATTTCCAGCCTGGCGCCAACTTCAGCCACCTGGGCATGTACAACAGCGATGAGAGTCGGGACAGGGGTGGGAGTAAAATGAACAGAGAAAGAGGCTCAAACAGACCTCATCACGGAAATAACCCTTACAAAGACAGGTCAAATGACTACTACTCGAGGGAAAAGGATTGGGTCAATAATGGCAACAACCGACACCATTCGAAACACAACAGGCGAAGGATATGACCCTCAAAAACCACTTTTCTTTCGGGATGTATTTTGTTTTAATTTCTTCTAATGTTTGAATAAAATAAAATTAAATTTGTACGTATTTTAAGTTTTATTAGCCAGGGGTTATAAGTAATTAATTTTACTTAAACCGATGTGGTACCGCATCCGGCTACCACTTCGGAGGCCATGGGTTCGATCCCTGGGCGGGTAGGATTGACTGGATCCTTTTTCAACTGGTCTAGATGCCATTAATTAGCTAATAATACACTAAAAGTAAATTGTCATGAAAAGTCTAAGCCGGTTGGTTGAGGTTTAGACTCCCCATGTTCCTTACAGGAATTGGAAAGGAAATTTATTTATTATTTTTTATATTTTAAAAACATTTATGCATTTTGTTGTTTAAAATTGACATTATCCTTAAAATTTATTCTTTCAAAAACGTACTTTTTATAGCATTGGTGCTTTTTATTAATTAAAGTTGATATCCGTGCCAAAAAATCAATCAAATTTATCAGTTCGTTGTACATGACTAATTGAAAAGTTTTAAATTAAATATGATAATAACAAATTTATTGTTACCAATGCATAAATTCATGTGCGAAACTTGGCCGATAAACATTATTAAAAAACTGACTACGCTCGTGACTTTAAATGAAATTAGTGTTTAATTATGATTTATATCGACTTAGTTGTATGAATAATTATTTTAATGATAAATGATAAAAAAAGGTGTAAAAAATTCAATATTAGTCAATAATGAGCTGAACAATTTATATACGATACCTAAAACACCTATTCACATCCTGAATTCATAGTGTGGATGGTGCTTCTAGTCGTTTAATCGTGTTCTCTTCTTAGTCCATTTGATTATAAATAGTTTTAACAATTGGATTTATCTATCAGCACGAAAATGTGCAAGACATTTGGCTTGCACACTTAGGGCAGTATAGGGCTGGACATGTTATTGGAGGAAGGTTTAAGTTCAAATATAAACAATATTGTAATTTTTTTCCGTCGATAGCTATTTTCTTATGTAAGATCGCCGGAGACGGGTGTGTTTGGGGGTAGGTCCCGATCGCAAACGGAAAAGAAATAAATGAATGAGTTCAAAGATAATCTTATAAGTGTAACAAATGATCGGTAACAAAGAAGGACGAAAAAGACGAATATGAATTAAATTGAAAAAGAATAACATACAGTTTTTTTTGCTAATCGATCTAAATATTTTGCAAATCAAAATTAAGTAAAACAAGCAAGTCATATTTAACTCATTTCAGGTCCAGTTTTTAGGATTTAAACGGTAAATTTTGCTTAAAATGAAGTTGACGGAAGCAGAACATATTAAGTTAATAAATAATCTTTGGTATAATAAATAAATCGATAAATATGCGAAATATGATTAGTAATTTGGCTTGCAAAACAGTGAAAAAAATACTTTTTATCACTGTTTTCAGTGATATTATAAGTTCTTTTTTTCACTCCTTTGGAAATAAAAAGCCGTGGTTTTATGGCACTTTAATTTTATTCTTTCATACCACTCTAATTCTGGGGACCTGTCAAAAACCTTATGNCGATAAATATGCGAAATATGATTAGTAATTTGGCTTGCAAAACAGTGAAAAAAATACTTTTTATCACTGTTTTCAGTGATATAATAAGTTCTTTTTTTACTCCTTTGGAAATAAAAAAGCCGTGGTTTTATGGCACTTTAATTTTATTCTTTCATACCACTCTAGTTCTGAGCTGTCAAAAACCTTAATTTTTGGATANAATATGATTAGTAATTTGGCTTGCAAAACAGTGAAAAAAATACTTTTTATCACTGTTTTCAGTGATATTATAAGTTCTTTTTTTCACTCCTTTGGAAATAAAAAGCCGTGGTTTTATGGCACTTTAATTTTATTCTTTCATACCACTCTAATTCTGGGGACCTGTCAAAAACCTTATGATGTATTTCATAAACCCTGCCGACTAATACCAAAATCGAAAAATATTTATTTTTATTTTCATCAAAAATTTGTAGTGTTAAAAATTTGTCTTCTAAATTAGGGCAATCAGCCGGGTTGAGTTTCAGAGGATAATCACCATCATTAGACTATTGCTCATTTGAATAGGCCACTGAGAATCTGTGATAGCAATAAAAATGGTGAGAAAAGCTGAAAAATATTCGTCACGCCCGAACTTTGGTATTTTTCAATGAATGATTGTGATTTGGTGGCTATTTAGAGTTAATTAACGTGTTGATTGGATAAATAGGGGGTGGTTTCTGTGAAAAATCACCATTTCGTGGTTTTAAAACTATGCCCATATTTGGCAATGATATTTTGTTATCAATGCAAGTTCNGTGGTTTTAAAACTATGCCCATATTTGGCAATATTTTGTTATCAATGCAAGTTCACTCTAATCAATTTATAGTTTGATAAATTCTGATAAATTTTTATAGATAAAGTAGGCCGGTTTATAGTATCTTATTCTTTGAAATGTGTTCAAGGATTCTGTCGATTTTACGGGTTTTGATATAAACTAACAGGTGTCCGAAAATATAGCTAATTTGCTATGGTCATTTTGGTGGAATAGAAAACATGAATCATATGAAATGAACGAATGTACAACTTTCTTAAGTAAACATTGTGAATGTGTCTTAAAATCACAGTAGTCGTGTTTTTTTTTTATTGGATTGTCANGAATGTGTCTTAAAATCACAGTAGTCGTGTTTGTTTTTTTTTATTGGATTGTCATNTTTTGATATAAACTAACAGGTGTCCGAAAATATAGCTAATTTGCTATGGTCATTTTGGTGGAATAGAAAACATGAATCATATGAAATGAACGAATGTACAACTTTCTTAAGTAAACATTGTGAATGTGTCTTAAAATCACAGTAGTCGTGTTTTTTTTTTATTGGATTGTCATTTTTCTTTTGTTGTCATTACTAAATTCCGATTTTCTTCTAAATTTCAACAAATTTTAGACGGAACTACAAATGGATTGCGCGCTGGACCTTATGCGTCGACTACCGCCCCAGCAGATTGAGAAGAACCTGATTGATTTGATCGATCTAGCGCCTGCTTTGTGTGAAGATCTTCTCTCGTCCGTCGATCAACCGTTGAAGATCTCCAAGGACAAGGAGAGTGGAAAGGATTATTTGTTGTGCGATTACAACAGAGATGGGGATTCCTACAGATCGCCCTGGTCAAACACGTACGATCCCCCTCTAGAAGACGGATCGATGCCCTCGGAAAGGCTCAGAAAACTGGAAGTGGAAGCCAATTACGCCTTTGACCAGTACCGAGAAATGTACTACGAGGGCGGTGTGTCCTCTGTCTACCTATGGGACTTGGACCATGGATTTGCTGGTGTAATTCTGATTAAAAAAGCAGGCGATGGAAGCAAGAAAATCAAAGGATGCTGGGACTCGATCCATGTGGTCGAAGTGCAAGAGAAGAGCTCCGGTCGCACGGCCCATTACAAGCTAACCTCCACCGCTATGCTCTGGCTCCAGACCAACAAAACAGGTTCCGGAACCATGAACCTGGGAGGCAGTTTAACGAGACAGGTGAGTTAATCATTAAATTAAGGTTGTAAAAACAATTTTACTGAAGAAAAGTGTGTGAAAATTTAAGCCAAAAACAAGATTTTCATTGCTTGCAAGTAAAATAAAAAAAACGGATTTAACATAATTTTTTTTNCTGAAGAAAAGTGTGTGAAAATTTAAGCCAAATACAAGATTTTCATTGCTTACAAGTAAAATAAAACGGATTTAACATAATTTTTTGNTTTTTTTTGACAATTTTGACATTGATTTGAGTTTCGTAGTGTCACGATTTTGCGATTTTTTTTCACATGTACAAAGAAAGATATACACTAAAAAATAATTCTAAATTCCCCATTATATTCATCTTATGCCGTAAGTTCAATAATAAATTTCCCTTTCAATTCCTGTCAGGAATATGGGGAGTCTCAACCAATTAGTTTTGTGCAATTCCGTTCGGCAAAATGGTCGTTTAGCGTGCGGCAAAGTCTGCCAGAAGTTATATGTCATAAACTAAGCCTAGATTTCAGATTTTATTAATTATTATATCTGGATGATTATTTTTGAATTGTTATTCATGTTTGAATTTTAGGTAGAGCAGGATGCGAACGTGAGCGAATCGAGTCCACACATTGCCAACATCGGAAAGATGGTGGAGGACATGGAGAACAAGATCCGGAACACGCTGAACGAGATCTACTTCGGGAAGACGAAGGACATTGTGAACGGGCTGAGAAGCATCCAGTCGTTGGCGGACCAGCGGGCGAACGAGTCCATAAAGCAGGACCTGGCCGCGGCTCTGCTCCGTCGAAACGTGAAGAATGAGAGCGACAAATAGAGAGATATCCTGTTTTAGAGAGAGCGAAAGTCTTCTGTTTCAAATTAATTAATCTTCCGAGAGCTTTTTCCTTCTTTTCGAATTTTGTTGATACAAAATTTACAATCCTTTTATCAAAGAATAACAAGTTTCCTATAAGAACAAATCGTGTTAGAGAGACGACGACAGCCCCGTTAATGTTTATTTGTTGCCTTACATGACCCCCACATTATTACTACACAAATCGAAAGCGAATAGAAGAGAGATAAATTGAAATTAGCAATCATTTTCCATCACGGGCATTTATAATTTTATATATTTTATATCAAAACCTGTATGTATTTGGATCCGGACATCCGTTTTTATATATATACATTATTGAATTACACTTAATTATGATATAATATGCATACGTTTTTATATTTAAAATATAATGATTAAAATAAAATGAAAAATATTAAAAGCTGAAGTGTTTAATTTTACTTATTTAACATTTTTTATAAAATGATTAGATTTGAAAGAACAAATATGTAAATATAACTTAAAAATTTTTCATTAAAATTTCGGTGTGTAAAACGAGTTTTAAAGTTTTTACATCGATATTTTTATAAGAAATTTGAATTTCGGCGGTTTAATGATTGAACCACCATAACCTCAAAAAGAAAAGTAGGCAACAACAACAGTGAAATGTCACTTTATTATTTTGACCGATCAGTTTTTCTCTGTTTTTTTTCCATTAAAAGTTTTTTAATTTTCGCCANTTTGACCGATCAGTTTTTCTCTGTTTTTTTTCTCCATTAAAAGTTTTTTAATTTTCGCCGNTGTAAAACGAGTTTTAAAGTTTTTACATCGATATTTTTATAAGAAATTTGAATTTCGGCGGTTTAATGATTGAACCACCATAACCTCAAAGAAAAGTAGGCAACAACAACAACAGTGAAAAATGTCACTTTATTATTTTGACCGATCAGTTTTTCTCTGTTTTTTTTCTCCATTAAAAGTTTTTTAATTTTCGCCGCCATATTTGTTATGACTGCCCCAAAGAGGGACGCTGGACAGGGCGAGTGACTCAGTGAACCAATTTCTAGTGTTTAAATGAAGAAAACCGTAATCCAAAGGCATTAATTGTGATCTCGAAAAAGTGGATGCAAAAAATGAAAGAATGTCGAAAGATCACCTAGTTTATGCAATTTTCGCAACCTGTGGTGGCATTTGTGATATCTAGAAACGCGAAAGAGATCTCCATTGGCCTGTTTTCGATTGTATGCCGCCTATTTGGGGGCAAAATAGCTGGGATTTTCTCCTAAAATAAGGGGGGACCTAAAAATAGAGCATTACGTCGCGCACACAGAGTGGCAAACTGTTTTGGTGTGGTTGATGGTGATGCTTTTTAATTCGCTATACTTTTGGATATATGGTGTGTATAATTCCGTTGTTACAGTTTCGTGAGTTTTTCATTATTATATTTTGATCGATTAGTGGTTTGTTATATGGAAAATGTGATCGCCACGCAAGATCTTGTACGATCGTAGTGCTAATTTGGATAGAACGTTCTTATGAATTGTGGATTTATGCAGTTTAGACCGAAAAGAACCTAACTCTGTCTGTCTTCTAAGAAGGAAGGAAGGTGAAGTATATCGTCTCCTAATTAAACAGTCAGTCACTCACTCTCAGTCCGGAATAGCTAATTAATTAACGCTCTCTTCCTCTGGCAATAGTTTTGTTTCGATATTCGAGACCATATTTCAGTAACCATTATTTATTAGAGCAGATCGCTTTTCGTTTTCACCATTTCTTGATTTATTAGAAAGAGTGTGGACTACTGTAACATATCCACCAATTACTATTTTATTGAGACCTGCATAGATTTAATCAAACAGATAGATGTTATTGTTATTATTAATGGTCCATGCTTTTGTTTTTTTTGTTGCCTTTAATTGAAAACTCTAGAAGTATCGACATATTTCGAAAGATTTCGAAAGATTTCTTTTCACAATAAAACAACAACATTATGTTTACCATGATGTTTCCTTTTGAAATATATTAGTTAATAAGAAGAAATTAAACATCTTCTATACACTAAGAAAATAAATTTATTTAAAAATTTTGAATTAAAAAAATCAAATATACCATGATAGTTATTTATACAACTAGGTCGATAAGAAACTCGATAAACACTAGAGTCTTGCTTTAAAGAAGACTCGGTCCGTGTGTTTAATAATGCTTATCGGCCGTGTTTTATACAAAATTTTAATCAGTTTTAAAAAAATAAACCCAGAATTAAAAAGAAAACTTATTCAAATTTAAAATTTAGTTCATCCCTTCATTGTTTTGTATTCTTTTCTAATTCCACAGGAAGATGTAGAAAAACTATATCTTGTTTCTCTTATTTGCACATAGAAATTATCCATGCTCTTCAGTTTATAATAGTTGTTTTCAGAAGTGTAAAATTTATTTGAATAATAAAAAAAAATCAGTTCACAAATGACTAATATACAATTGCTTTTTCTAAAAGTATCAAAATTGACCAATTATTCTAAAAACTTCAATTTAATTAACGAATTATATAATATTCCAAAACACGATGGAAATATTAAAAATTCTTAAAAAATAGTTTAAACTTAGAAATATAAACAATTAATATTTATTACCTTTCCACTTATCTCATATCTGTTACTCATAACTTCGTTAAAAATTGATCGTACATCCACAGATATGAAAATTGATATTTTGGAAGAAATGTTGTCTAATCCTAACATAAATATTTCCAATTTTTACTGAGATACAATCGTGAGTTAAAATAAAATAAACCATCTATCGAAGAACTTATGAACTACGTTTTCTTGTGGTTTATCATAGAGGTCGCAATATGTATTTTTACAGAAATTCGAAGAATTTTTAAGATTTTTTGTTAATTTATTTAAAAATGCATAAAATTTTGTATAAAACACGGTCGATAAGCATTATTAAACACTCGGGCCTTCTTTAAGGCACTCGCTTAAAACAACCCTTGTGTTTAATAATGACTTATCGACCTTGTTGTATAAATAACTATTACGAAATACTTTTGTATAGTATTTTTCAAACCAATGGAAATATGGTTCAATAGAAGGTTGATAAAATTATTCCATTGATAAATTCAATTCAAGTCAGTACTATTTTATAATTGATTGATAAACTGATTATTATTTTAGCATTACTTATTTAGTGATAACGGAATTAAAATTACCACCTATACTTCAGCAATGTGATATGCGAAATTAAATACACATTCGATGAGCTATTTGAAAACGAAAACGTTAAGTCCCGCAATTAAAATTCAATAAATCAATAGAGCAATTTGCGATGGCGCCTTTCAAATGACTGAAATGAGGTTTGTTTATTAATGGGTTATAGATAATAGAGTGAGTAGTGCACTTACCTGGAAGTGAGAGAGTTAAACTAATTATAACGTAATTTTAAGTTCATTTTTTCCATTTGGTACAGTTAAATTATATATAAATATTTGTGTATTTTAAAAAATAAAAATTTAATAATGAAACTACTTTTTTAGAAAAGACTTTCTTGTAAACCTTTATCGAAAAGTTCGGTTTTTGGCATTGATTTTTCATCAGTCTAAGTAAAATTGTAGTTTATATCACAGAAGAAAAAGGAATACACATTTTTCTGACTCTCTTGAAATACAAAAGACATATTTATCATATCAAACATTATTCGTTAACTTGATTTGTTTTAATAGCTTTAATTTTAAGCAAAATTTTTCGTATAATCCTGAAACCTACAACTGTTAGAAGTTAAAATGCTTAAAATTCGGTTTTTGCATTACTTCTTTTTGAGTAAATTTATCCACTTGGCACAAATTTAGAAGAGTAAAACAATCCATTCATCATCTGAAACAATTCGTTAATTATATTGTATTTTTCACTAAAATTTTTTTTATTCATAAAATTGTTGGACTCAAACGTCGTGCAAAGAAACTTTTACTCATAATAAAAAACATTCAGTTCGTACATTATAAACATCGATAACTATTTAATCATTATTGTTTTATATTAAAGCAACCCCATGAAGAAGAATCGGCAAATTATTGGTTGGAATCATATTATATTTATATTTTTACATGGCTCTAATCAATAGTTTTAAATAATTTGGTTAAAATTTAAATCTAAAGAAGGTACAATAGAAAATCTAATAACTGCCATTATTTTAGTCAGGACACATCTTCCGCATCCTGTTTCAATCGTGTTTCAATCAAATGACCTTTGAAAATATTTTGTTGTAAACTCATGTTACAAATTGTCAAAAATCCCCGAAT